>BJBW01002954.1:14224-125847 GCA_004320125.1 Scolopax mira | reverse complement strand
CTTTACATCCCTTGCCAAGTTCAGTTCTAGTTGTGCCTTGGCCTTCCTCACTTCATCCCTACACATCCACGCAACATCCCTATACTCTTCCCAGGATGCCTGTCCCTTCTTCCATTAGCTGGTACGGCATTTTACACAGGAAACTTAAAGGTGAACTTACAAATGAACACTATCAATATTTCAGCAAGTTTCCCATAGTATAGTACTATTTAAAAAGGAGTTGTTGATATCTTGACTTTCCTTCCATACTACAGCACATGGTCTAGCCCGTATGTCCTTGCCTTTTGGAGCTCTGTGCAAGAGGTTTCTGCAGAGAGGCACAGAGATGGGGAGGATGTTCGTCTGCAGCATATCTGACTTCAGAAGCCAGCCAACCACCCACCCAGATGCCCATAAGCGAAAGATGAAAAAGAAACAAGCATTTGATCTTTCTAGTGGATAAAATGTCACTTCCTGCAACAAGAATGTAAGAAAAAAGCAACCCACACCACAAAAGCATGCTGAAGAATAAGGAGACCAAAAAAAACTACCACCCAATCTTTCTTTGGTCAGTAAACAAACCTAGAGAGAATAGGTTTTCAGCGTGTTGACAATGTTCTGGCAGTTCATTAATCCCAGCAAAATCTCTCCAAAGTTACTGATGCATGGATTCCATTTTCAAATTTCTCATTAGTTCCTCTTTATGGATTAAATGCTGATGTTCACGAATGAATGCACACAGCTTCAGCTGATGGATGTAATTGGGTTGTAATGGATTTTAGCTGCTGTTCCTTCTGATCTAGCCAATTTGAAATGCAGTATCAATGTATTCTCCCCATCTCTCTGTAGGGAATGAGAAATTGAAACCTACAAGATGAAATTTATCAACTTCCATAAAGTCCGCTCCAACCATCATAAAACTGTTAAACTTCTCATTATAATTCTACCACAGTTATTTCCCGAACTCTGGCCAGGCAGTCAAAATATTAAAGTGCATTTGAAATAAGTAGAGTTGATCCTTCAATATTCTGTATGTCCTCAACATTGATTTAGGTGCTGTAAATATTACCAACCCGGGATGACATTAACATAGCAAAAGCTTAACAGCAGGAACATAAAGTGATATGAAAGGATTTAAAGGTTGCAGAACCTCCTTCCAATTTTTAATGGATCTGTATTTGGATAGATAAATAGATAGATGGTTTGCTATCACTATGGGGCCAATGTGCAAAACACAGCTTTTCACTTCTCCCTGCTCACTCTCCACTTGGAGTGATTTAAGCCAGCCTTGGCTCACCGGAGCAATACGGAATGGTTAGATACGGGTAGACGCCATAGGGGAATGTGGAACACCAAGGGCACAGAAAGATATAGCTAAAGCTCTGAAAATGGAAGGATTATTACAAAAGCAAGGGAATCCACACATTGAGGTGGGGGGAGAAACTGCTATTTGAAAACAAAACAAAGGCATGGCCATTTATTATCACTAATACTCTCTTCCAAAAACTCCTATATACTCTTAATTAAATGATTGTGATCCTTTTGTAGATTATGCATAAATCTTCATTTGTTTTCTTTTATTAGGATTTGACCTGGTTTTGTTAATTGCATAAATGTTCCCCTCAGGCAGAAAAGCAATATAGTTCAAATGAAGCAGGGGTTTTTGTTAAGGATAGTCAATTTGATTAACATCACTGTCAATATGATGAATGAAAATTCTCTCAAATGAGTCGACAAATACCTTGAAATCGTCACTGAAATATTCATGTCATTAGGACACAAATTATAAATTTAATTTGGAGTCATGTTGGCCTGCCCAAAGTTTCCCTTAATTTTTGGAAATATAAATGCTTTGTCCTCAACACTTTGTAACCAAGATCTCAAACCTTTTTATTTCCCTGCCTGATACGCAAATCTTAATTGAGTATTTTGCCAAAATACTTTGCCCTCAGTTTCCATCAAATTGCTATCATGACTAAGGGGAGCTCAGAAGCCCTGAATTTTAAGGCTTCTGTGCTTGTTCTTACACTCCATTCAGAAATGTATTTGCATTATGAGTAGGAACAGCACAATTATTACCATTACTACTTTTTCTTCTACATAAAGCATATTCCAAATGAGGTCTTTGGGCATTCTGTCAAGCAAGTACCAAAGAAGAGGTAGAATAAATAACAGGTCAAGTTTAGAACAGAAGATGGCTCCCAGCAGCTCTGGACATTCACTTCAGTGTTCAACTATGACCACTTTGAAAGAGCAAAGACAAAAAGACTGGGAAAAGAAGAAGTAGGTGTGTAGTGAAAGGTGGTGATTTTTGCACTTCCCCAGAGTAATGCTGCAATACGTTCAGTGAGACACTTCATATAATTAACCACCAAGTAAAGAGATCTTCCTCCCTTTTTCTTCCTCTTTTGTCTTTTTAATTAAATTATCTCTCACTCTCCGTGATACTGCCATTATTTTACACAATGTGTGTTCATTAGAAATGCATTTACACTTATCATATCTTGATTTATCAGCTCTTCCCCTCATTTCCATACTCTAGATTAATATGCCTTGCAATAGAACATATTGGGCAAGTTCAGAAGAGTCTGTGCAAGGAGACAACATTAATAACCCCAAATGGAATGTAGCCAAAAGAGTGTGTGTGGATGTGCCTAATATGTGTGTATCTACACATATGCAGTAAAGTTGAGTGAAGTCCAAGGCAGTGGATTGAACTCAAATTACGTATCAGAAACCAGGCAGAAACATGACATTAATAGAAATGTAATTACTTTTAGGCTTTATAGGTTGCAGCTCTTAACAGAATCAAACGTGTCTGTATCCAACCCTTTGCTGAGTTTGCTACAAGTCATCATGCATGTCCCAGTACAGGGTTATACAGCCAGCTAATCAGAGATTTAAATTTTACCTGAGATTTCCTGATGTTCTGAGATTAGCTTTCCTGAGAACACACTCACGTGAGCTACCAGAGAGAATGGCAACCACAAGCTTTTGCTGACAACACTGACAGTCTACCTTTTCTGAAGTCTATACAGCTTTTTCTGTAATGTAATTCTCTAAGTAATGTAATAGTTGTTTGGCTATTTCTACCAAGGTGCAGTCTGACATCAAATTGCAGTATAGACACAACCTAAGAACTAATGGAACTCTTCAAATGGGAAACAGAAGTCCCTTTAAAATTCCCATCAGGTCACTGCCACGCGTAGAGAAATAAGAACTTCTAGCTCAAGAACAAGTGAAGAGGCTCCTATAACAAAACAGACATATTATTCCCCAAAGTCCATGCAAATTTAAAGTTCAGAAGGAGAATTTTATTATAGCAGGGTAGGATGGAATTCTCCCTTTTATAGGATAATCTCTTAAGACAATTTTCCATTCTGAGATGAAACACATCTGGGATGATATAACCACAACAAAACCATCTAGTGCCACAAAAATTCCCAACCCTCCAGAGGCAGATTCAGACAATCCAAGGTCTCACCCCACTTCTGGAGATGTTTAGTGTCTCCCTCTAAAGCTTTTTTTGGCAATTAACTTGGCTTTGCTGAGGGTGAACGACTGCTGAACCTTCTACAGTAGAAGTCCCACCCGGTACAAAGACATTTGCACAGAAGCTGCTTGTCAAGTACAGCTTCACATGGGCTTTACCCTCCTAACATTAAGTTTCAGTGGACAGAGGACTTCAGCTGCCTTTTAGGCTGCCCGGGAACAGAGCTGTAAGGAATTATTCCTAGGTAGAGGAGTGAGGAAGATGAGGAACATCTGGTTTGGAAATGAGTGTGATGTGGAGCTGCCAGGATCCCTACGAAACCTTATCACAGGAGGCTCCCCGCACCTTGCGCGGCGCTTTCAGCCTGACAAGGGTGTGCAGCCTTGGAAGCAATTGACAGAGCAGGGAAGAACATTATTAGGCATCTGCAACCTCCAGACACTCTGCAGCGACAAGATTTGTTGGAGGGCAGAAATGACAGCTCTGTAACAACAGTATCTTATTGATATGGGCTTCCTGAGCAGTGATGGAAGAAAGGGTGAATGCTTCTGACAGCGAGCGACTGCAGCGTATGTTAGAGGCTTGATGGAGCAAGCAAGGCTACAAATGAAGTGGTACAGGAAGAGACACGGACATGGCACATCGCAGATAAAGATGTAAGTAGGTCAAGCCTCGCTATCTCCGGATGCTAGTGACATTTTGGCCTATCCAAAGCAAGAGTCATTTGTTATTATTTTGGTTAAGCCCATTAAGCGCACTGGCTGCCTACTAGCGAAGCCATTTGTATTAAAATCATACTGATGATTCCATTGCTGAATGCTGCATTTGCTCTACAAGGTTATTAATTATGCAACCAAATTGACAAAGATAATAGCATTCACCTGGCTGCAAGGGTATTAGAAGACTGTAGAGTTCCTAAGCCACAGCTGCTTACGTTAGAAAGATCCCACACAGGGGCTGTTTGTTTTAAATAGATGAACAACAAGCATATAAAACCATACACTGTAGTGAATTGCATTGAAGAAAAACACATAGTGAACTTCTAGGTACCTGTCTGCAAAATACAGAGGGTGTTAAGAAGTAAATTAAAAAATCCAATTAGCATGTGAAATCATTGTTAGAGTGTATTAAAATACAGACACTGAAGGTGCTGGTGTTCATGCAGCCAGTGAAAACTCGCTGCAGTGTTTGCACTCTTTCAGATAAATCCAGAATGTTTAACAAGTGTTTTCAGAAACACACACCCACCTAACAATCCCAGTTCTGGTTTTCAGCCTTTGCAGGGGTCAGAACACCAGTGCTGAATGGAAACCTGTCCCATTGCAGCCACTGATAAAGGAGGCCTAAGTATCTTTTAAAAAACCTGTTAGTAAACACAGACCACGTTATGAATGGGACATGGGTATCCAGCACCCTTTCAATCTACAGAAATTTGACATTCATACTTTAAAGGCCACATGACTATGACAGACTGGAAAAAATACTGTTTGCTTTTGAAATAGGTCCAGTATTTGAATGCTTATATTGCTATTAGCATTACTAAAGCTATTGATAAGCCAAACAGAAATCAAAATCCATGGCCAAATGTTATTACTTCATTGCTTCTAGACCAAGAGCCTGTTTTCAGATGTGCTTAATTCATTTGGAGTCCAAAGCTGGTATGACTTGAGGTATTGATTTAATTCTAAAGAGATATAACACCTTTCTAGGCAGAAATGCTAGCATAAATCAATCGAGAATATTTTTTCTGCATGTCATAAAACAGTTTTGCATTCCATAGAGTCCCAGGGTGGTTTTGTCCAAATGGATCATTTTCATTAGATTTCCATCAAAGCTGGACAAACCAGGTGATTGTTTTCCTCAGAAAGTACAATGCTTAAAAATAACTGTTGGTAGAAATGTTAATTCAGAGTGTATTGTCTTCACTAATTAGCATATTAAAGGCAAGCAGCTAGAAGAAAATATCAATTGATTAAAAATAAAGAACCTTACACTTCTTCCTCAGCATTAAATATTCAGGGTTAAATTCTCTAGATGCCTGAATGCTCTGAAGACATTTGCCCAAGGCAAATGGACTAAATAAACAACAGCCAAGGTCTGGTATCATAATGCTAAACGTGCTGTTTCACTAAGCATGCAGTTTGTTTATTAAGTTTTGGCGTGATACCTATACATCAATAAACCCTAAAGAAAGGGGAACAATTTGAACATACACAGAAAACTTTAAGGATTAAGCAGTTTCCTTCTCAATAAGCTAAATACAATAGCTATGAACTTGTAAACTTACCTTTCCAGTTGTCTTCTGCTGTCTTCTGTCCCAGCACTGTCCTTCCCATAAACATCTGCGAGTTGTTTTCCATCTTCGGGCTTATTTAGCAAAAGCCATTTACTTTTTCCCCCCATACTTCTTTGAGCCAATCTGCTGCGATAGCAGAGACCTGCAGTGAATAAAATGAGATGATCTGAACTCCTAGAATGACACAAGGATTTTCATGTTGAGTGTTATGTTGAATGCTTTTAAGTACCCAGTGAAATGCAAGCAAATAACCAAAGGCTGTTTGGAAAGTGAACAGAATGTACACCTTTTCTATATTTATTTGAAACGTTATATCTATAAAAAACACATGGATCTCTATTTTTATGTTTTTACATCTTCTACTAACATCAGAATGGAATTTTTAAGCAACTCTCTTGTAGCTGAGTAAAGTTAGACCACAGAGCTAGGTCCTCAGTTATGATAAACCTGCAGGCTTCCCAGAAATCAGTGAAGCTTTGCTTATTTACATCAATTCACATGGCTTTCTCCTCAAAGTTCTATACATTATGGCAAGTCATTTATACTGATTTGCAGAGTTCCATAGGACAAGCTCAGTGATGAATCAGAGTGCATCAAGAGAAGAGCCCAGGTGCTCTGAAGGTGAGGCTAAGCTTTGCTCTTTAGCAAGGTTATTTTGACATTACCGCATTGAAGATTCACAAAAGATTGGAAAGGACCATTGCATTAGAGATGGCATCAACAGCATCTCTGTGGAAAAGTTCCATTTCCTCCTCCCCAGACCTTTATTACTTGCTCAGGGTAATGGAGGTGGGAATCCAAAGCACTGTTGATTTAATCCAACCACTACGATTTAACCCACATATATATATATCTCTTTTCAAAGCAATGCATTGTTTTATAATGGATACATATGGCATACACAGAACTAACCCCCCTTCCTACCAAAGCCACAATCATCAGATTTTGGAAATCAAATTTATATAAAAACCTCTCCCTTCAAACAATTCCTTTTCCTTCTGCACCACGTACATAATAAACATGTGGTCCTTTCACTAATAGAAATCACTATTGAAAGGAACTGGCACTATGACAATAAAGCTTTTATCAGCAGAAGTTTAAATAGTGACTGAAATCATTCCAAAAGCAGATTGCTCAAATTTAAAGGACATGGACAACATTTGTCCATCAAAAATGCAGGCCCTGTTATCAGCAAGTAGTAATAACGATGTGTACAAGGAGAAATAATATGTCAGGAAAGAGACATCTTTCTGCTATTATCTCAGGGTGTCATTATAACCACCATGGCTCAGGAAGTTAATGAACACAAGCATTTTACCTTTCTATTAGAGGCTCGAGAGTTACAGTTCATAAAGAAACCATTCTCTATTTTTAGACAGCCAGTTTGAAGCAGTTTTATTTAAAAGTTGATTATTCAATTGAACAGTGACCTCATTGTAGTCTGAAAAGATTTATAGAAGAGCTGTGCACAATCACGGGGGAATTGATGACTTCATAGAGCTGCAGACATCAATTTTCTTACACTCAAAGAACTTCTTCAAAACCCCTCTGCTCCTATCTGAGGGACTCCTATCCCCATCTCTTAAAAACAAACATGCACGATTGCTGTAGATACCAGCGAAAGATTACTTTCTCTTTGGAGAAACAAAGAAAGAATTCATGGATTTACCCCAAAGTAAGCAAAATCAAGATCTGGCTCCATGACATTTCATCAGCATTTCTTTTCGCACATGACAGAGACAGATGGGCTGGTTTGGAAAAGGATTTTCAAGACAGAGAAAAATATATTTGACCCAAGTTTTACAACAGGATGTCAGCCAAAGACAGGGGAAGAGAAAGACAAACACATATAAAAAGGAATCTTTTCTTAGCCTTGGCCACTCAGCAGATGAAGAGCTTTCACTTGCAGATCTCACCAGTAGCTGAAAGTCCTCACAGCTCCTGGGAGTGCTCGAGAAAAGCTGCCCGTGCTTTGGCTAGAAGTTCTACTAATGTGTTTATGCTTAAAGACGTGTTGTGTATCTGAAGACAGTATGTTGTCAATATCTGTTACTTGACAAAAACACAGCTCATTTACAGGATTTTTTTTCAGCTTTGGAGTGGCCAGAGCTGCCTCTAAACCAAAGCCTCCCCTGCCGTGCCACGGGGACAGGGTGTCATTCCTGACCACAGGCAGGTCCCTGACCACGAGGCCATCAGTTCCCAGCTCCACCTGGTAATCCTTCCTCCCAGCTAAATCCCTCACCTCCAGTCCCCTCAGGAACATCAATGTGATCATTACCAATTATGGAACATCAAAGAAAAGAGATTAAAATTCAGACTTAAGCTAACACTGAGATTTATCACCTTGTACGTATTGTCTCCAGACAGCATTGGGAAGCTGTCACTGGGAGAACTACGAGGTGAAAAACTTGAGCTTTGTACTGATTACAAAACAGATATTCTTCAGCAACAAGTGAAAACACCTTATACTTGGGAACATACCTGGGTGTTTATCTCTGGCAATAACACAGCAGCCTCTCGTGCACTAAAGTGGGGCATTTGTTAAAGTAATTCTTGGGCCCTTAGAAGGTGTTTGCTGACCCTAGGAGGACTAAAAAATACCTGCAACAACATTCCCAAGGAAGATCCCCCACAGCCAAGGCTGGAGCAGAGGCTCAGTTAAATAGACACTACCAGAGACCAGCCTGGCAGGGTTCAGATCGAACATCTGAGAAGCACATAAAAGGAACCTGCATCGCCTCTTCCAGCACCGTGCAAAGGATTCCAGTGAGTAGGGCTTTTGATCTAAAAATCTTAACTGTGTGAATCATTTTGGGAGAGGATGATAAACAGACATTAAACACAGAAATTAGGGTAAATTAATATTTTAATGGCTCACAGCAGAAATAACAGCACGTTCAGCTCAAAGAATTATATACTGAGACAGCTTTAATAAGCCATTGTGCCATTAAAAGTGAAGGGTAAAGAGAAAAGCTAGGAAGAAAACGCCAAAAGACTTGTTCAGGCTGTACCTCTTTAACGTGCAAGGAGGAGCTGGGAAGAAACAGAATGATCTCGATGCACAGGATAAAGAAAGGTTTTGATAGATCTTTGCTGTTCCTATCTGAGGTTGGTCCTCGCTGACCTTCACTTACCAACAGCATAACCCACGTGATGGGTGCTGGAATACGCATTTCACACATGAAAGTATATTCTCTTTACTCCTTACAGTGTAATTTTGGGAGGGAAGATGCATCGTTATTTTTTCATATATTTACAGGTATCTCCCCTAAGGCAAAGGGAAACCCCAGCTCTTGGGCCCTGGCAGAGCCAGGCTGTGCATGGATCAGAACTGTGCGACCTTCTCATCAGACCTGGCCCCCACCCCACATGTGAGAACACAATCAAAACAGTTTTAATTTACCAGAAATTAAAAGTTATCCCAGTTTGGAATTAAGTGAAAGGCCCCTAAATACAAAGGCCAGTTATTGGTTTCATTCCTACAGGAAGGAGCATATTCTTTGTGCATCTTAGGAAGTCCCACCAGGCAAACTGACAACCATCCAGTCACCCTGAATTACAGCTGCAATTTTATACACTAGCATCCTTCTTATGTTCAACCACCAGTAAACCCTGTATATATTACCTATGGAAAAGCCTAGCACGTTTCTGTATGTTTTCCTTGCAATGCCAATAAGCTTATTTAACACACAAAGATTCCATAACCTTGCTGAAAATGGCTCCCTCAATACTTGTAAAAAGAAAACCCTTTCTAGCCATACCACAAATTTTTATTTTAAACATATTTAGCATTAGAAGTCATATGTTATTCAAGGTTTATAGAGAGTGGCTTCAAGAAAACAGCTTTGATTAGCTGGGAAGACACTATCCTGGGGGGAAAAAAAAACCCACAACAAAATTTCTACTTTAAATTCTACTCTGTGCATGTTGCTTTGAAGGAAATGAGCTCACATGCTGCATCCCTGCTTCAGACAGAAGGTGGGATTTAGAGTTTCATTCTGGAAGATGAATGGGATTCTCTTCATAGCTAAGGCTTTGGATGGAGCTCCTTACTGCCCGTGGTGTCCACGATGGGGCACTCGTTCTGCAGTCCCACTTCTTCTAATAACCCTCCCTCCTTACGCAGTGAAACGGCTTGTCCCGTACTCAGCCTCTCAGGCTCCGTGAGAAGCCTCATTTCTAGTCTCTGCCTTCCCAGCCTTAAATTCAGTGTCCTCATTTCATTGCACCATTTCCTCATAGGAGAGAGGAAAGATGACCGAGCCAAACTTCTCAGCAGGGACCAGCGACAGCACAAGAGGCAACTGGCACAACCTGGGATACAAGGAATTACACTTGAACATAAGAAAAAATTTAATTTTTTTTACTGTGATGTTAACCAAGAATAGCACTACTGTGTCTGTAGAGGGAGAGAAAGACCTCAGTGAAACCATTCACTTGCCAGTTTCAATTCAGATGTATTTGTGTACAAATACATTCTTCTTAAACAAAATATTTTGGCTTAAATAATCTCACTTTAACATTTGAGAGCAGTACTGAAAGGGTAAGATACGAATCTTAAAGAACTTTCTAGTTTCTCAGTGGTTTGACTTCTTGGGAACATAAACTGATCCAAAATAACATCTAAGGGATGAATTAATTTGACAAGGACTTTCTTTTAGGTCTAATTAAAGGTTGGACGAATTACTGAAGGATGAGTTCAGGGTGGCATTGGTTGAATATTTCATTAATCTAGAATAAATGTGGAACATAATGAAAAAGACAGCTTGCTTCAAAAATCATTATTTTTATCTACATAAAATAACTTTCTGCCCTTTCTTCCCATTTGTGGCTTTAACATGTTAAGAATCAAATTGCAGAGAGAATTACTGTGACCGTTTTAAGGCCATTTCAGCTGGCTGACACACGGGGGGCCATCCAATAGCATTGTGCTGCCAGACCACTTAACACATGTGCCTGCTCTGGAGTCCCACGGCGCTGCTAAATGAAAGGGGCCAGATCCTGGGTTCGATGGAGTCAGTGTGCCCACGCTGACTGCTGCTAGTTAAAGATGCAGATTTCATGCACTGCAAAACTTCTGTGAAAATTAAGCAGCATTTGGAAGGCAGGTTTAATTCTTAGCTGTACTCCAGCCTTGTCAATAAATGTCACTGTTTTCCCCGAAATAAGGATTTATATTTTTTTCATGTAAATGAAGCAGAAAGGTTAACAAGAAGTCATGATCTCTTTAGACACTAACTTATCTTGGAGGGCCCTGGCCTTCCTCACAGCAGTTTAAAGAGTAGCATCCTGAATATATGAAAACTCCTCTAATTCCAGTAATTAGAGAGACCAATGAATCCAAACACCACAAAAGGCCCAAATTTATCAGCCTGTCTGCTTCCAATTTGTATCACACACTATGTTCTCAAAGCCACAAAAGACTAAATTGCATAATTAGGAGAAGGTTAGTTTTCTGCAACAAGTTTATAGAGAGCAATGACTAACAGCTGACAGTGCACACCCACCCCCCTCTTTGGTCACCTTATTTTCCAACTCGACACAGAGCAGAGTTCAGTCGAAAGGCTCTGACTCGTGATCTCACAACTGCATCTCCTTTTTGTCCATCTCCACTCTCTGCTTTGGGCTACTGACAGCCTGACAGGAAAGGCTGCAAGGAACCAGGCTGTGATCCACAGAAGAATCATAGTACTACAAATACCTCATCTGAAAGAGGGGGTACCCCAGGAAGCCCTCCAAGCCTGCGTCTTACAGAAACCATACATCACCCCTTCACCTACAGCAGGACTGTAACCACATAGCACCATGAAATACATGCTGGATGAAGAAACATATTTAGAGACTGAACTCATAATAGACCAGTTTAAAATGCCTACCAGTTCAGTCCACAAAATAGATTAAATTCTACAAGATGGTGAGCTTTTGAGCTCTAAGGACAGCACTTTGGAACATGTTGTGAGGTTTAACAGACTATGTACCTGTTTGAAGCTGACCCTGACATGGAGCATGTGGGTAAGTGCCAAGTACTGTATCTAGGCAGGGCACTGAATACGAAATAGAATCGTAGAATCTCCTAGGTTGAAAGGGACCTTCAAGATCATCTTGTCCAACCATCATCCTAACTCTGAAAAAAATAAATAAATGGGGTACAAGTGATAAACACCTTGTTCGCAACAATCCCCATAGGACTGATGTAAGGAAAGAGTGAGGGAGACACAAGGTAGCACCTTGATAAAAATTACTTCAGTTTTAGTGTCATGCTATGGGCCAGTGCGTAGCATGAAAGCTCAAGGAGCCACTTCAGCCAGGGACAAATCCTGCCTTGGAAGGGCTACCTGATTTTCCTGATGGTGATGTACTCTCAGAGCAAACTCCTCCTGTACCAAGTCAGCCCAGGGAGCTCTGGTCTCCACCAGCAGCCTCTGACAGATGCTTTGGAAGGATGCAAGAAACATGACAAGTGCAGCACAGCCCTAACTCACCCTCCCCGTTCCTGGTAGCAAGGAGGTTTGACATTCACTCTGGTAAACATTTACTACATAACTTCTAAGATCCTTTTCTAAAAGTTTATCAAGTTCAGGAGTAAAAAAGCCATCAAGCGAAGAGAGAAGCTGCTAAGGCAACATTCTAGTTGCAGGGGAAACTCTTTTCCCCAAATTTAGAAGGCCCATGTTGGAAAGAGAAAGGACAGATCTCAGTGTCAGAGGAATGGAACCAAAGTAACTAATTTTTCCAACATTTTATGTCAGAGATGTTTAATTTACAATTTTGTTTAATTATTAATTGCATCTAATACACTTAACATTTCAATAATTAACTTCTACAGCAACAGGGGGAAAATCTGATTTATCTGTTTACTTCCATCTTTAGGTGTTTAATTAGCTGTACTGTCCTCTACTCTGTAATCTCTTTGCATGGACAAAAACATTAAGACAATTCTGGGAACAAATGCTTTTCTTTAAAGAGTGCACAGACCTGAGAGAAACAGCTTGCTGTCAGAGCAGAGACAAAGTAATTTTCCTCATTACAATTTCACCTGTTTTCCAGAGAAGCATACTACATTGGTGAGTGCTGGGAACAGAGAGATCTTCTGTGAATGCTCAAGGAAAGATCTGAACAGGGTTCTAAAAATTTAAGCTCCTCCTCCTGAGAAAATCCAGCTTGTCGACCATCAACACAATCTAGATTTACTACACGGCTCTTCCCATCATCCAAACCCCACCTCCGATTTCTCTAGAAGCATCATTTCTTTTCGTATTTTCAGAACCAGAGCTAATTCATAGCATTTCATATAGCCAAAGTCTGTATTCTTGTAAACAAGCTGAAGAGTTGTATTCATTTAGCTTTTATAAAAGAGGTGGGTGCACTGGGTATGCCCCCATCATGAATTCATGCAAATGTCACACTTGGGACAACTCATTTGCAGTTACCTGCTCCCCACATGCACAGTCATCTCCCTCTGTGTGTGCCACTGCCATAGTACACAGGACAAGGAGTAGAATAGCTACATGTTATTAAAATCCTATATTGGGGAAATAATCTATTCATAGCTCATTCTTCCTCTCTTCCCTTAGCATTGCCTTAGAAACAGCTCTTCTCCACAGTAAATAAAGTTAGAAAGCCTTATCATTAATTCTATTTAGGCCTAATATGTCATAAAGCAACGAAAGAAGGCCATTTTCCTCTCTGCTGGGGCACAAAACATGTATTAACTATTCCAACCAGAGCTGTGAATGATTTATTAATTCAATTTTGGAGTGTGTGACTGTCAGATCATATAAGTTCGTTATAAAAAGAGTCTCTCTGAGGACTCTTTTGCTCTTTTTAAACCAACTGACTGACATTTCACATGCTTCACAACCACAGCCATCTATCTCCTTGCTGCTTGTTCCTGGTGTCAGACAGAGGGTGCGTAATTTGTCCCATCCACATTAAAGTGTTTGTGCCCGATGAGGGAGAGAACTGGAGCTGGTGATCTGTGGCAACTGGGTTCCAACCCACACGCCCAGCTTTGTGCTTGAATTTAAAGACTGTCCAAAGCCCTGTGGGGAACTGGGCTGTCCCCTCTGCTTGGTCAGAATCAGAGAAGGTGAGGCTGGGGGAACCCCTGGAGGTCACTTTGTCCAACCCCTCTGGCAGAAGCAGGGCTACCTACAGCCAGTTGTCCAAGACCATGTCCAGGGTTTTGTTCTGTGGTTTTGGTTTGAGTTTGATTATTTTTTTTAATATCCAAGGAGGGAGTCTCCAGAACCACTCTGGGCAACTGTTTCCAAAGGGAATTCTGCACTGCTCTCTTTTGCCAGGCAATTGTGAAAATGTCTTGTTTGAAAACGAGTAGGAGGGTTCAGAAGTTCCCAGATGGTCTGTGGGGCATTAGCATTTGAAAGCTGTTTCAAAGAGCTTTGCTAATACACACACCTCCAGCAGAGCCCCCTGTGTCAACCTATTGGCTAAAGCCCCCTCCCAGACAAAGGTTATCAAGGGTTTCTCCTGCATCTGGCCTAATACTGATACTGGTTCTGTCTTCAACTGAAGGCCTGGAGACATACTTCCTTCTGAGGAGGGAGAGGAACCGCCAACAAGGGTCATCACTGCTGGAATTGTACAGTATCATTCCTGTTCTGCACAAGCAAACCAAGTCTAGCAACCTTGCTCTGATAGCTCCCACTAAGAGCAATGATGAGTTCCAACACCTCTTTCATTTTCTTCCTGTCTATAAATAAAATCTTATTCCTATGAAAGTGAAAAAAGCAATGTGTTACCAGCATTTCCCCTGGTTACTAACAAGGTCAAGTTTTAACATAGATCCTTTTAACGTTCACTTCAAAATTTCACTTGTTAATGTAAAAGCTATTGGGGTATTTCTGCTAAATAAATATCAATAAAATAAAATAGGATTTAGAAAAACACTTTCTACCAGGAGTTCCTCAGTTAAGAAAATTTCAGATCTAGTACATCATCTTATCCAGCTGAGGACTGACAAACTGCAATCGGGAAAACACGACACACATCCTTAGAGACTGTAATATCAGGGAGAAACACAATTTAGTTTGATCTCCACGTTTAACATAGACCATTAAATTGTATGCATTTTCTTCTGGAACAAACCCGATTTTGATTAAAACATGCTTCCAAAAGGAATCTTGCCTCAGTTTGAAGAAGTGACCTCCCCTAGTAGTTTGTTCCACTGGGAACCGACCCCACCTTTACATCTGATTTGCATCTATCTTGCTTTGGCTTATTCCACTGACTCTTGCTGTGCCTTTCTGTACTAGTTTAAGAAACTCTTTCGTCCCCTCCTTGAAGCAAGAATAGGAGCCTGCTCTCAATTCCCCCTGAAACTATATGTTGCTTCATCTTTAGAGCTAAGAACGGAGTCTTGTTTCAAAATAAAAATAAATAAAAACCATTCAAAAGGATAGAAACATGAATAGTAAAGTAAATGCTCTCTCTCATTTGCAGTAAGAGCTGTGAAATGCTACTTTGGGACTGAAAAGTATCTCAATTCTGTAATTACACGTTCATCATCTCTGTTCCATTTTCAGTCCCTTAGGCAGTATTTTACAGCTACAGCCCTCCAAGGCAGCCATACTTTTTTGTAATCGGTCATATATTTTCAATGCAGACGACAGGGTCAGTTCTTTTATAGGGCTCTGGCTCCAGCCAGCCTGACACTTCGCTGGATTACAGTTGTATAAAGGTCTGGGAAGAAAAGCATTGAGGATATGAATCACTTCAACTCATTTGTACAGACTAGGTAGAAAGAAGTCTCTGCACCGTGACTGTGTCACTGATTTACCATTCACAACCTCCTGGGCCACTGAAAAATGAGGTCTGGAGGGCACGGGTGCAATGGGAAGAGATACTTCTATAATATTCCCTCAGCTTTCAAGATACTGAAAGCCACCACCTCCTCTTCGGAGAGGAGTGATTGCAGGGTTAGGGGCAGAAGCACCATGCCATGGTAGGTTATCTAGTAAGAATTCTTTGTGCTCTGGCCCTTTACCTTCTGAGATACCCAGCCAAAAAGAGAGATAGAGCAAAGAACTGTGCAGTGTAAACCACAAAAATAAAGATTAGCTTGCCCTTCACTAGTGGTTTATGCAACAGGACTGCTTTTCAAGGATACCATGAACATAAAGAAGCCTTTGTGTTCTTTACACAAATACAGGAGCTGAAGGCCAACCCAGAACCGGTGCCTTAGCAGCCATATGGATCCCAGTTCAGAAAAGCATTTAAAGAAGCACCTAAACCCCTCTTCACAAGAGCTTGTCATTACAGTTAAATATATACTTGCTGTGCTGAACTGAGGACAGCAAAAGAATGCAAAAGGTAAGGTACAAAGAATGACCAGAACATATCATGATTATTTTTTAAAGATTAGTATCAGTATTGCTCCTTATTTTCTAGGGATACCTCTTTTTCCTTAAAACTTTCTTATTCTTTTTCTCATTATGCAGTAGCGCAGTGCACTTAACCACAAGCTGAGAAAACCTTCTTCTCTCTCCCCTTTCTTAGTCCTTGAATTTCAGGCTTTCAAAATCTAATTTGAGATGCCAGGGATTCATGTTTAGCTGCCATCCCTGAAGATGGAGTACAGGCAATAGAAGACACCCAGCCCATTAGACAACGTTGTACTTAGCTCCCTGAAGACTGTGCTCAAAAAAAGAAACTACAGACTTTTAAGGCTAATTGCTTTCAAAATATACTCCCCATTCTCTCTCATTATAGACCCTCTAGGGATAAATTCAGTAAAATAACTAGTGATATTTAGGTAGCTGACGTTTAGCAGCCTAGGCAGTGAGACTGTGGAAAACAGTCCCCAGGCATTTTGTCACCCAGCTGTTAGAAAAGTTTAAGTTCCATGAAAATGGAACCTCCCTGGAAGTCCCTCAATGTTCATAATGACCATTTCTGGATCCATGTTCACTTACCTCTACCACAGAAACTCCCTACAAGCCATTTCCCCTGACATTTGTAAATCTACCAGGTGACACGTTCAGGAATCCACACCTTGGCATTTTCTCTAGCTCAAGGATTCCCATTACCCACTGTGCAGGCTCCAGCTCCATAACTGATGCAGAGTTGAAGCATCAATAGTATTTGGGGGAAAAAGCTTTGAAAAATAAGCAGGGTATTTTAAACCAAAGGTGAGATTCTAGGCTGGAGAGACAGAGAACTTACCAAGTCACCAGCAATAGCCAGCACCCCCTGGAAAACAGTTCCTAATATAGTACTGGCAAATCTACTGACTGTGTGGGATCTATGATAACAGAAGTTCTACTTATAGTCCAAACTCACAGCTTGTGGCAGAAAATTTTATACAGGGACAAGTTCATGAAAACTGGGTCTTTCAGTTAACCAGCTAAAACAAAACTCGAGGCTTCCTGACAGTGGAGAGCAGCTTGGAACTAGACAAACACATAGAAGAAACAAAAAATCTTCTCCCCCCTCAAAAATTATTTACAATAAAACTGTATTTCTTCCAGCAATATCATGGCTGCTTTGGGATGATTAACTTTAAATCTTTAGCCAGGTGAGATGTTTTCTGTACTGCTGCTGTTACTGGGACAGCCTTGCTTCCCTTGACTGAAAAAGTGAGTCCAACCACTCTTGCTATTGCTGCTTTTAATCTCTTAAACTCTGAGAGACTCGCATCAGCAAGATATTACTGCTCTTCTGGCTGTGTGTTTTACTACAGCAGAGAGGGAGGGAGAGAGGGGAATTTTAAGTAGAAACATGGTGTTTTAAGACTTCTGTTTGCACACATTAATTGGGATTAGCCTAACATTTATTCCACTTACGACTCAAAGCCTATTGTTAAGGAACACGCCAAGTTCTTCAGGAAAAACAACTGGGCTAAGAATTGAATTGCTTGTTCTTTTTTGCTGAAAAGCTTGTATTTTGAAGTCAAACCCCTCGTGTTATCTAGTTTATGACATTTATTGTCCTAAAAGAAATTAGGACCAGAAAGCTTACTACAGGGACCAGAAGACAGGCTGATCAGAGGACAATGGGCTGTTGTGACAGCAGGAAGCAGCAGGGACAGGTCCAAGCAGTCCCTCAAAATAAAAGCAGGGAGGTGCGGTACGTCAGCACATGTTTAAGTAAGCTCAAGAGCAGATATTTTTCCTTTAATTCAGTGATGAATATTCTGGTGCTGCTTGCTTAATTCTTTAAGTAAAGAATCATCAAGACATTTTACTGGGCTTCGCATGCTGAGTACGTGCAGTCCATTGGCACTATCCTACCCAATCCTCCATCTATTCCTAATAAGGCACCTGACATTCCTCAGCGCTTTGCTTTTGAGAGAAGGCAACTTTCGGTTCCCTAATTAGCTATACCATATCTATTAGCCTGAAAACTCCCTCACTTAACATCTTCAGTGCCACTAACGTGGTTTTAAATACAGTTTTCCCAGCTTTGATATCTGTGACAGGGCTAATTACTACTCTTACTGTTTGTGACATTTCAGAGGGTGCTGACAGGATTTTATTTACAGAAAAATGGCCAGAGCTTCAAAGAAGTCTACCTAAACAGAAAAATGGGGAGGTGAGTGTAGGGACACTGGTACATCCTGGCACCCTTATATAATGAACCTAATGAGATTTTCTTATTTTCTTTCAGAAGTCTCACCCTCCTTTTCTTAGCTGACACTTTCTCTCATGAAAGGATGCTGGAGAGATCTGAGCACTGCAGTTTCCCAAAAGGCCAGCTGCTGGCCTAAGGCTGTTTCTGTTCTAACAGACACTGCAGCCCCCGAGGCTGGAGCCTGGGAAAACACTGAAGCTCCAGGAGAAACAGGAGTGTCTGGGGTTGTGAGAGAACACATACATCTACCAGAGTCCTTTCCCCCACCACTTCATAAAGAAGAGATTAAGGCAAACATGCGGAGTTACCAGATCCAAAGCTCAGTATTACTCTACTAATCTGCAAACAAGAAAAATGGCCCCAAGTTTTTCAATAAATAGGAAAAAAGACCGTTTTCTTCAAACAAAAGTGTAAATTGGTCTTTGAAAATCACCTTCATTCTGAGCTTGCAAAGTCACCTTAAAAATTTGTCAGTGATGTAACATGTTAGTTGTCAGATTATTATTTTTTTCTCCTTATTTGATTTAAGCCACTTCCCAGACATTAGTGTCCCCCCACAACCTTGCAGCCAGAGGGCTGACTAGCAATGCTGGAAGGCCAGGGAGATTCTGTTTAAGTGATCCTGTAAACAAAGGAGAACTCGATTTGAGCTCTTCCACAAAACCCTGGGCAAGTTTTTCTTTTCTCCATGCTGTTCCCCCTTTCCACCTGCCCTAGAGAGAGCACATCTGGACATCCATACATAGGTGGGCTTTCTATAGAGTGTGACAATCAATTACAAATCAAAGGCTCAGCTATCAGTAAGAGTTTTCCCAGCTCCTTCTGGTAACCATTCTGCACGATACAGGAAAGACAGCAAAACCCAGCAGCAGCAACATGCCTTTTGCAAGCCCCTAATTCTTTATAAACTGCACTGAAAATGCCATTTGCATTTCTTCACTATATGCTAATAAGTCATGTAGTTCCCAATGAAAGATCATGAAGACCCTCTCGCCAAGATACCACTTAACTAATATTTCATGCAACACTACCCCTCCAGGGCTGACCTATTTGCTTGGTGTAGACTGAGGAAGTTATCCCTGACAACTGGGTCTTGCCATTTAAAAGTATAATCAATGATGACATTATTAGGAGCATGAAGCCTAAGCATCATTAATTGTTAATGAGGGAAGTTTAGCTTTCAGGTGCTGTAACTAGCAAGTTTAAAAAAAAAAAAAGTCTTTGAGCAGCTATTTGCTGTATGTGGCAAATTCTGTTATGGGAAAAAGCACCAAGGCATTGAGGCCCCAATGCATGTCCTAATTTACTTTTTTAAAATAGTAAAGGGAAAAGGTCCTCCAGCTTTCAAAGAGCAGTGCAGGAATATACTGTTGGAAAAAATTAAAGGGCAACCTCAAGGTGGTCTGAAAATCCTGCAAAACCAGCTCTGCACTCCCCCAGCTGGCTGACTTGCAGTAGTTAACCAGCAAATAGCTACATTTCTCACCTGACAGCTGGAACTCTTCAGTGGGGCTGAATGAAGTAAGCACAGCTCACCCAGTGATTCCCTTCAGAAATCACCTTCTTGTTAACATCACCCTTATTTTGAAAAGCAGTAATATCTGCTTGTAGTACATCACCAGCAATGCACCAGCACGCAGAGCACTGGAGAGAGACCAACTCTTCCACAAACAACGTTCAGTTCATATAAGCAAATGACATGGGAAATCAAAGACAAACCAGGAGGTATAGAGCTTGCATCAAAGCTAAAATAGTCAGTTCAGCTGAAGTGTCCATCAGGTGCCTAAATAGGAAAGCTTCTTTTCTAATGCCTAAGTGAAATAGAAGCATAAATGGCAAACCTAGGAAAGGACATTTTTGTTTCTGCAATTTGGAGTCTGTGCCTAAGACTCAGCGAGCAAAGACTGTGCCTGATGACCAAAGTCATGGCTTCTGTTCTTCTCTTCAGTGGTGGCTTCCAGGGTCAATAAAGTTAATTTAGTACTCAAACCCTCCTTGAAGGCCACTACAATTTAACAGAAGAAACAGCAACTATTCTCATTAAATTCCCCCGTGAGGCTTGACAAACAATACAGTTTGACATGGTTGTGATAAGACGTTCAGCTTTGTGTGGTAATGCTGCTGTAGCAAACCCAGAGAGGACAGGCCCTTTTCTCAGGCTTTGTGTCAGCCACTTATAGTAACATTTTGGTTATATATTGGTGTCAACCAGTACTATAACATTTCTGTTTCCCAGCTTTGTGAGGAAATGAAAACATGTTCCATCATCTGCTGCTCTCCATCATCGAGAATAAACATTGTGAAGGACAAAAGAACAGATCTAGAACACTGAAGATGACACCATTGCAAATGTTGTACAATAGAAGAGCAAGTTTTTCCAGTGTCGAAACTTTATCCAGATTATATCCAAACATCTACTATGCAGGAAATTTCTAATGAGGTTAAATAACTCAGTGGTTCTAGCATAGTTTCATACTTTAACAGCGCCCATATGAGGTAGAAAAAACATTTCATTTTTTCTTCAGCCTTAAAGTCTCTACAAGGTTTTTATTTTCCAGGCTCCAGCCTGAATCCCCAGACAGCAACTGCCAGTGAAGACGAAGAAACACGTTTTTGGGTTTTGTTTGTCTCAAAGCAGCAGATGATTATGAATCACAGTCACATTTTGCAAAGCTAATGAGTGCAACTGATACATGTCGGTCCTTTCAGATGGCAGGGATTGGGGGAGGAGAAAGAGCATTCACTATGAGATACAAAGCAAATTGTCATGCCAGCTGAATCCAGCCAGACCGACTACAGGAGGCCTTAAATAACTTGCATGTACGTCTGGTCTGATCCTTACGTTCATCTTGTAAACACCTTGGAGAAGGCATGTTCTTTTTAAACCAAAAAGACAAACTGTGTGACATGCACCATGTATGTTGGGTAGTTCACCCTACTGGCTGGCACCAGTTTGAGCTCATTTAACCTGGCAAGTAAAAGATGAACCGCACAGGCACAACTAACTCTGACAGGGAAAGGACACTCCCAGGTGAGCTTTACTAAACTAGCAGTTAAACATATGTAAAAATGTATCATACAGCATTCCCTTAAGCTGTTCCTTAGACCACAGGAGGCCAGAAGTGTACCTGGAGTGAGAGAGAACTTAAATGTTACCAGGTTATTTGCCTTGATTCTGTCATGCCTGTAGCTCCCCTGTACTGAAAGAAATCTCTGCAAAATTACCACAAGACCACATGCCAAATTGTCTTGCAAGAATAGTTTCTTTGTCTATAGAGCTTTAAAATTCCTTTTCTGCTTGGGTCATCTGATAAGGACAGACATCTCTCCACAGATAATTTTCTAATATCTGTCCTCCTAGGCACTGAAAGGATGCAACATCTAAACAACCCATCTTTTCTGCTTTGATCTGAATGTTCTCACATAAATATTAAGTGGCCAAATCTGAGCTCAAATCAAACTTAGGTCTACAGTTTGTTTGTATCTCAATTCAGCATTATATTAGGTTGCTATCCTGAGGCTCTGAGGCATAATCCTTGTTATTTACTTTCTGGTTTCCTATTCAAATCCAGACTTATTTTCCTCTTACTTGCTTTTTTTAATTTTGCAATTCATTCTCAACAGCTGCAAAAGAGTGCCCTGAATATAAAGTAACTGTCTCTAAAGTTGTCCACAAATCCATAAACATCTTAGCTGGGATGCAAATAACTTCGGCATCCTCGCTGCATCTTGTTGAGAGAGAAATGTCAGGTTGAGGTCACAGCCATTTTTCCTCCAAGGGGAAGAAGCATGTATTTCTGTGTATTCCCAGGGCAGGGAATGATCACACAGGACAAAAATCCAGCAGCATTTACAAAGCAGACTTTTACAGTTTTCATTCTGTACCAGACACTTGACCCAGCGTCCCCTAGAACCCCCTTTGCTGACTTCAGCAGGTTCTAGCTTGGGTCCCAGGAGCTCCAGTGCCAGGAACCTAAAGAGCAGAAACTCTGTTCTCATGTTCATGAGGTGCAGATATTTTAGATTGGCTTTGGAAGAGGAATTGAACATTATCTCAACTGAACCTGAGCTAAGTAACTAAGGCATTAAGCAGGATTAGAAGCAAAGCATAGGCCTTAGGAATTGCAGCAGTTTAAAGACAAATTCAAACTGTCCACATATAGATTGGCCTGAGGCAGAAGTCTATACCTGAAGACAACTATGGGAAAGTCTGGTACCAATACATTATAATAACTGAAACAAGACAACCCTTTTGCCTAAACTGTCTCCAGATGTTCAGAGGTTGAAAAATATGCACCTTATGCACTGCTTCAAATCCTACTGCCTGCCCCCTTAACATGGACTTGCCTCTCTCAGCTGATACTGAAGTGTTAACTTCAGACTGAAGTGTTAACATTGCAATGTTTTTCAAAAGAAAAATGAGGGAGGGCCAGCCCCCCAAGAGTTCAAAAATACCTGCTGGGTATGAGCACATTTCAGAAGACTGTCATAAGAGGCACAAATGTCCAAAGACATTGATTGTGAAAGGCATTCAAATTATATAACCCCAAAGTTAAACAACTCCAGAACTTTAAAAACTTGAGATGTTGACTGACGGTCACCTTCGCAAGCCTGTGCCCAAATTCTGCCCAAAGCTGCCTTTGCACACCCACCGGAGAACCTCAGCCAGGGGCATGGGTTTTGTTCCAGCAGGATGTGTGTGTGTATGAGCACCATGATGTATGAGACCGAGGCACATAATCGGAGCAACAGTTCAGTCTGTTGATATATTAGTGTAATACTCTGGATGATGCAGGAGTATCAGAACAGGCCCATCTGATAACATGTACAAGTAATTCATCACCAGAATGAGTTGCTCCAATGATGTATTACTCAGGAAAAAAGAATGCACCATCTAAGGGGGGAAACAGGTCCAGCAAGAGGAAGCTGTTTATTTCTAGGGTGAAATATTCAAAGAACCTAAAGGGCTTCCTTGTCACCAAAACACTGGCACTGTACAAAAACACATGATGTACATCCACTCTCTTCATTCCCACCCCCAGGTACAAATCTAGTTAGTTGACCACTGGGAACAAAAAAAACTTTATTTCATATGCACTAGAGCCACAAACCTGAGCTCTGCATTCGAAATTCATATTGAGAATCCCCTCAGATTTCTTCAGAGTGCAGGATCTGCAGTTTAAGCACTTTACAACTTTGCAGATTAAAATAAATTCAATGAAGTGATTTTTAATTTCTTATTCTGTATTGATTTGCTTCTTTCTTTTGGCTTTTTGAGACTATTTAATTTAGTCCAAACTAATCCAGTTGGCTAGTGGGAGGAACGGAAGGGAGGGGAGAAGAGCCTCTTCCCTAATAAATCCGGAGTGGCTTGCATTCTCTAATATCTGCTGTATATAAGTTCTTTGTATCTGCAGAGATGACAGTAGAGTATAATGAGAAATGATTTTGAAGTAGTAATTTAAACCCTATACAATAATGACTCCAAAGATAAATAATTAATGTTTCACATTTTTTTCAGTGCTTTTCATCTCAAGGAGTCTCCAGACTCCTTGCAGTCTTTATAATTGACAAGAATCAATTCGCTCAGTGTTCACACTTATCCATCTAAGCAGAACACGGACTCTGCTAAAGAACACGCTAGGCACAGCAGCAAAAGCTTGGGCTGGAAGGCAAGAATGTTTCATAGCAGAGGAGGCTTCATGAGGCACAGGAGACTTGGCCAAACTGGAATTTGGCTGGAACTCAGGGTTTATTATCTGCTTATTTGCAAAAGGTGCCACCGAGCAGTTTAAAAACTCAGGTTTCTCTTCCTGCTCATCAGATACAAGCTGGTAAAGAAAATAGATTCCTCCCTAAGCTGTCAGTCAGAAGGCCAAACTAGGTGAATCTAACACTCACTTCCTGACATCCAAAGCAATGAAAACGGGTATTACTCTGAGTCTCCTATAGGAGCTGAGCACTCGCTGCTCTTCAGCTACAAGATGGAACCAACAGTCACCAACGTGGAAATTTAATTTAATACAAGTCTTCCTCCTTAAGCCACCCTCCCAGTTCAGAAATGCAAAACCCTCTTCTGAAGAAAATTCCACCATAAACAGTGTACCCAGTGACACCTATGACAGCAGCAAAATCTCTTACCAGCAACAGAGCTCTCTGCCTGGGTTTACACAGGTTCGTGACCTAAACATTTACTTTGCCTTTAATTGCCAGGTTATTGATGGAAAGATTCCGCATTCTATAGTGTAAAAGGGAAATTTTACAGATTCTTGGCTGCAATGATAAACTAGCTTTTTACCAAGCCAGGTTAGTGCAGTTAAAGTTCTGTAGGAGTTTAAGTTGTTAGAAAAACAAAATTAAGCTCAGCTAGTACTTTTTCAGTGTGAAACCCCCTGATTTTCCATGAAACCATGTGTAATAGTTTGGAAATTCAATGTCTCGGTTGAGTTTTCTTCTAGAAAACTAATTGCAAAAGGGAGCAGCTGAAGAGATAGGAGTTTGATTTTTCTATTATAGAGATGCTGCAAGGAAAGAACTAAAATAGATCCTCAGGGAAAGCAGGTTTCTGTCTGAACCCCAGAAGTATTGCCTTGGTCTGTACCAAACCCTCACTGTTTTCTCTCCCCAGGAGGTAATAATTTCAATTTCAACAGCTGTCATTCAATTACAAAGTAGAAAGTTTTAATTACTAGAGCATTTTATGTTTTTCTTGATGAATTTATACACCATCACCAAATACTGGATATGGACACTCATGGAAGTGCACAGTGGGCTTCCTCCTGGGCTTAGTATTTATCATCTAGATCAAGCAGTTTTAGAAGGTTAAAGGAGGAGGGGTAAGAGCTCAGAGACATCACTGAACACCATATACTGTATTTGCGTGCCTTGCTTGCCTTTAAGTCAAGGCCTTTGGGGATGTAGCTGTAATAAATAAGCAAAATCTATTTCCTTCTCTAAAATGCCTGTCCAATTTCTGGAAGAAACCCTCCCTCAGTGGAACTAAAGCTGTTCTACCAGGCACGAAGAAATAAGCCTCAGTCAGGTCTGGCTGCCAGAGCCCCACAGGAGTCTGAGGAAATATTCCAGATACACTCCTGAAGTTCTGGCTCCAGATGACAAATCAGCATGGGAGTTGCAACAGTTTCATTTAAGTCTGTAGTTAAATGAAAATCAGCTCTTAACCACATAGGTCTTTGTACTATACCAAGGCAAGAACTGACTGTAGATTTTGCTGCCACGGTACCAGACTAGAGTCTTAACCATACAGCCATTCTCCAAGGAAAGGCCATGTCATAGGAAAAAACCAGTTTAAGAGAACAGATGCTGCAGCAAAAAAGATTCAGAAAAGGACACTTGTGTCAGAGGAGAGCCAGAAAAGAGACTACATTGCTGCACCACAGTTTACAGAGTATATAAACTCCTGAGGATGCCTATTTCTTTTGTGCCTACAGGCAGCAGAAGCTGCAGAGGGGGAAAAATAAACCCACACAAGTAGTAGTAGTTTTTCAAGCATGCAATAGATGGAGTCAGACAAGCTTCCGAGCAACAGCAGAGAAAGTTTTGCCTTGTAATTAAGTATTTGTCAGATGGTTTAAAGTAGCTTTGTTAAGTGCTGAACACAGGGGGCTTTCAACAAGGTACATCCAGTGAAATGCATGGCCTTGTCTCCTTGTTGTTGTCTCAGCACTATCTCAGGTATATTTTCAAAGGTCAAACTGGTAGAAAACCTGAGGCTGGCCAAGAGTTCCCTCAAATCAAGTTAACTTTTTCATATTTCAGCAAGCATTGAGCTGGGAACTGCGAAGCACCCAGAGAGCATTAAACCTTCTCCAAACAGCCAGCCACTGGCAACTGCCACTGACACTCTCAGTACAGTAGCACAATTACAGCATCCGAGTTAAGAATCACAGATTCTTGATCATTGACAACAATCTCCAACTACACCTTTGACAACAGGTTTTACATAATGTAGATAAAAAGATGAGCATTACTAAAAGCCAGAGGAGCAGATTACAGCCTCTCAATGCTAAGACTAGCCTTGATGTAGATCTACATGATTATACGTTCCAGTGAGGCTTAACTTCAAGTTCCTTTGGGACAGAGAAATAAGTCAGACAATAATTATACCTCCAGCAGGGGACATCCATTCCTCAGTTTGATCTGTTGTCTGTTCACTTTTCCTTTTATCACTTGTGAATGAGAACAGCATGGGTGATGGCCACTGCTATCGAGTGCCACTGATTCATTTTCATCCCTGTGTTGATTTCATATTGATCACTGAGCTGAAACACAGTTATTCAAATTCTGTTTCAACAAAGCTATCCCAAATGCTTCTGTCCTGATGTTTCTAAGAATGCAGATTTCTTACCTCCTCCTGCAATTTCTTGGCACTGCTCGATGAAGCTATTATTTCCTGAGACTGATCCAGACCCTTTTCCAAGGGCCCTGTTGTCCCACTGTACACAACCAGTGGCAGCGAGGGAGTTGAGAAAGTCAAGCAGATTATCCCTGTCTTGTGTATGCAGGATTTCAGGACAGAGAGATTAAGGTTCTTAGCCTTTTTGCACTGGTAAGGAGATGTCAATTTCTAGAATTGAACACTATCACGTAGTCCAGTGTCTTGAAGTTAAGAAACTTCTTTCTATTTACACAGATACACAACATACACAATCTCTCAAATATTCTACCCAGAAAGATTGTTATTGTGGCCTGACATCAACAGCTTTGGTTAAAAAGCAGCTTCCTTGTCCATCCCTCCTCAGGCAGAACCAGTGTGAGGTAGTTTGGGCTCTCAACTGCCAGGAGTGACAATTCTTCTCTCCCAGGGCACTGGCAGAGAGAGTTCGCTGTTTCCTGAACAAGTCAGGAGTTGAATGTGCCCTAATAAATATTCCTCAGTTGTCCAGAGTAATTATTTGTGATAAAGGCCAAATACGTGATTCTGATGAGGATGTCCTTGCAAGTTTATGTGGCCTGTAAAACTGTCAGGGCAAACGCCTTTCTACATTTTCATACTTCAAGTTGAGCTAACAAAGCAAGTAATTAGCAGGGGAATTAGCTTGGGTAACTGTTGACAATGACCCTGACCACTGGATAGACCTTCCTCTATCGACAGCACTGCTTAACACAGCTTTGGCTTAACACAGCTTTTCAGGGTTTCTCCAACGAATGTGAAGGAAGGGTTAACTGTAGGAACAGTGGTAAATGCAGGAGGGAGGTGAGCTCAGCACAAGAGATGTGCTGAGCCCCCCTACTGCTCCAGTAAAAGGAGCATTAGAAAAATAAACTATGGGAGCTTTTGAATACAGTTCTCAAGAAAGCACCAGACTGACAGCCCAGAGACTGATGGCCACGGTTTATTCTCAGAACTGTGACAGCACTAGCCCTGGCAACAAATCCCCCTGTCCCTACCCTCTCTTCTTCTGAAAACCTACACTTCCAGCCAAATCCCTGCCTGCATGTCCCAGCCACAGCTGAAAGGAAACAGATCATACAGCTGGTTTGTTGTTATACCAATACATTTCTGTTACACTGATGGTTTTGACAATGTGGACACCCTTCAAAGCAAGGAAGGTCTTGATAACTACTGAAATTATTCACAATCACACAAAAATTGTCATAAGGAAAGTACACTTAGTCTTTACTGACCTGGGCTAAGCTGACAACAGCTTCAAATCAAGTCCATTTTGCAGTAGCCCAGCATGAGGTGAGAATAGCAGGAGGGAAAAATAACATTTCCTACTCTTTTGAGAAAGAGGTGAATGTAATACACCTCTGCCTGTTTATTACCTGCAGTCTGTTATACCAGCAATAATTCAAGGTAATATAGCTAGGACCTTTTATTATGCAGTCTGTTGAGCAGCCAACAGTTCAGGGTTAACAGGTTATGTATCTGTATCTGTTTATTATGCAGTCTGTTGTACTACAGATTAAATTGCCTTTTCTATGTACAAAAGGACTGGGATTTTACATCTTCAGCCCAAATACCACGTCCTCCAGAAAAGCTTCATCTCCTCTTGGGCCATCCCCTGTTTTTCCAAGACTTTCATTCTTTATACCAGACATGCCTGCTAACTGCTTCTTCTGAAGAGTGAGCTCCATGTAGCTGTGGTCTCCTTTCTGACAGCTCTGTGGTTTTGCTGGCTTAAAGCAACATCATGTCTTCTTGTATCACACTATCACAATCAAAATGCAGACATGGAATGAATATTTGATGCTGTGAGGCAGCAAAGGACCAGCAACACAAAGCTCCCTGTTTCAAAGAAAGCATCTTTGTGCAAAGCATGTTTCAGCTGCAGCTCCTTTCCTCCCGCTCTGTGTTGTTACAGGTTTATCTCACAACTTTCTGTCTAAAAGTCCAATGTAATAGTGGAATGAACTAAACGTGTGAGAATAATACATTGCAAAGAAACCTGTGGAGCTGGTATATCCCAGCAAGAAACAACTAAATCTTCAGCAAACCTGGTTTCACATTCACCTGCTGGATTTGACACGTTCATGGACCTACCTGAAACACACAAAGTCTCAAATCCCAACTGCTCTGCACAGTTATCTACCAGAAAGGGACAAGCTCACTTGTAATACCCAGTACCAAACATAACAATTACAGTCCTGTGCCCCCAGTGCAGCCCAGGTACTGCAGCTTCTGCTTTTCTATAGATTTAGACATAGAGAATTGAAAGGGATTATACTGTCAGCAAGTCTAGTGTGTTATTAACCATTACACAAAAAGACCATGAAAGTTCTCTGAAGCCACTTGGAGGGTTTAGGTAAGACTTCAAAGGTAGAGTAGCACTGTATTAATTCAGAAAGGTAAACTTTGCTTCTCAAGATAACAGATAGGAGCATCACTACTCACCAATATACACCCTAAAAATCTTTCACCCGAGTTGCACTGTTAGACTCTAGGACTATCTCACTAATAGTAACTTCCATCCAAAGCCCGCTCATTCCAGCAACATCAAATGGGTACAAAATTAGCACAAGAAGGAAGGGGGGGAAATCAATTTGGAGTAATTCTACTATTACATGACTGTACTTTATTTTTCTCTACCTGTTATTGCATATTCAATTAGAAGTTTTCACAGCCATAAAGAAACTGGTACTAGAAGGGATTAACTTTTCCTTGTTCTGCTAATAGAGCAATTTTCCACTTGTCACTAAAAATCTCAAGGTAGGAGGTGTTTGTAGCAGGGGTTACATATAAAAAGTGGATTTGGCACAGGCTGCAGGACATAATATTTATCTGCAGATGTCAAAGTTTCACAAAAGAGCTGTCATCTTTCTTTTACAGACAAAAGACCCCATGGTAAAGCAGTTCACCTCCGGGTCTCCCACTATGCTAGAGGTGGAAATAAAACTTGGGAAATCGCCATTATCATGCCAGCTGGAAACTACAACTTGCAGGGAGATCAGAGAAGCAGCTTCACTGGAGAGGGTGGGCTAATCCAGAATTTATCACTCCCCCTACCAGAAAGAGGGGGTTCTCTTCTCCCTTCTGTTCTTGCTGCTTATCCCCACTAGCCCCAAACTCAGGTGGCTTCTCTGCAAGTCAATTTCAGAAGTGTCAGAAGGAAAAGAGAACAAGAACAAGCAGCCAAATAGGTGTTTTTATCTGAACCACTGCAGGAGAGAATGAATGAAACCTCATGCCTAGAAGCAAAGGAAGGAAAAGCAGAACCTCTTGCTATCCCCTAAACTGCTATGAAGGGTCAACTGGCTCCAAAACTACAATTCTGTATGTTAATGTGCCACACAGCAAGCACAGGAGTTACATTACTGTCTACCACAGGTTAGACTTGCCTGTAATTTTTTTTATTTTCAGCATTAAACAGCTTTGGAAAGAAGCATCTTTCAGGACTACTTTTTTAAGAGGAGAAGATCCATCTCTCCTTCAGCAGCACTTGCTTGTCTGTTATGCAAGGATAAATATTCTTGGCTTGCTCAAAGCACATTAAGAATCCCTAAGCCCTTTACAAGGCTGAAAAACTACATCTCTGCCTCAGTTTCCTCTCCTCTGAAACAGGATAGCAGCATCCTTTTTCCACATGTCCATTCATCAAAAGGTAGGACCTAGTATAACAGCACCCTTATTTCAGACAACGGCTATAATCATTAGTCTAAAACAAATAAAACGCTGCACAATTACAGACCAGTGCCTGGTAGACTCATTCCAGATGCCATATCCCCTCCTAATGCCTCACCTCCACATCCTCCCTGGCCTGTGCTGCAGCTAGTCCTTTAAAAGCAATCAGCCTCAGTGAACTCCTTCGCCTCCTCTGGAATGCAGCAGGGCCATAAGAGAGCAGTTCTATCTATATGGAAATGCAGATTTCAAATATATCCATCCTAGTAATCAAATCCAGAGGAAACAATCCCCTAATATGGAGCTAATAAAAGTTGATTTTAAGTCAGCCTGAAGCTGTAAGCAATAAGAAGCAGATTTATAATGGCGGCTTTCATTATTGCTGTTTTTGTTCTTTATAGTCTATACCAGCATAAAGCTATTGGTCAGCTTGCTACTGAATTTACCTGTATTCCCTAACCTCACTTAGTTCAAACCATGTTTTTTCTTCCATTCAGATGGCTCTAAATCTGTCTGCCTACACACAGAGGTTGGGTAAATCATGGCAGTTCAACTTACTTCAATAATTAGACCGATAAGAAGCAAGGCATCAACCCTTTTTTCCCACATCCTCTCCTCTTATGTGCTTGCAAACACACACGCCTGGTGCTGTTAGAAGAGGGCAGTGCTGTCCCTAGAATCAGTCACGAAATCCTGTTTCAGGTACTGAGGAGACTTAACTTCAGGGTAAAAAAACAGTCTGTGTAGCTGAAAGATGAAAATATGAAAACTCCTGTGCCTTCATATGGTCACGGGAAACTCCTCTCCCCTCCTCCCCCCCTCACATAGACCTTCAGCTATAAAAAAAAGCAGTGAAATGGGTCTGTATGTCATTAGAAATGAAACCATTTCTTCAGCGGTGCAAGGAGATGCTTCTACAAAAACAGAGGATAACACTCAGTGAAACAGGCCTGGTCAGCAAGGCCAAGCAGCTTCCCAAGTTACACACAGAGGGCAGCTGAGAAGAACACATCTAAAAGTAACATGGAGAAATCAATCCAGATCACCCCCACTGGAATCAGTCCGACAGAGTATTCAAGAAACAAGCATCCTTCCACCTCAGTAATCTCCAGAGGATTAAGCCATCTTTATTAAATCCTTTTGGGGCCAGTGTTATCCATGGTAAACATACCATTTAAAATAAAAGTCACCACAAATTACTTTGACCTTTTATGAAAAAGACACCGCTACCACAATATGCCTGCTGTATGATTAGACCCCAATGTCTGCACCTACCATCTACTCAGATAAGCATTATCCACACAATTCACTACATGACTGAAAACAATTAGTGTCAATCATTAATATACGTGGATCCCAACAAGACCGGAGAGCACAAGTCACTACGTCAGTTAAGCTTCTAGCTATATAAATTAACAATATTTTCCTGCAGCAAAACCAAGCTACAGACGCAACTATAACCTTAGTTTAATCAAGACAGACCACCTCCTGAGACCCTAAATATCAAACCAGTCCAACCCTCATTTCAATCAGCTGGTGACAGCATTTCTATAGCACTTGCACATATCTACCATTGGAGAGATGCATATGAGCCTCAGAATCTCCAGGGCTTGTCCACTGGGCCTTTGTGCAGCCAAATATAAAACCAGATCCTTCCACTTCAACCCATCATCACAGTTCCCTGGGACTGCAGGGGACCAGATCTTTTGTATCCCACCTATCTGGGTCATTCATTTCTACTTAGAGGACTGACAACTACCTGACAGACAGGAACTCGAGTGTATCCCCAGAGAAATTTAGAACCAATTCAGGAATATTAGGGTTGTACTCATTGCAGCAGCAACAGAATCAGACTCTGCCTCCAAGGCTGCCACTCTTCTTTCATTGCCATTAAATGTGCTCAGAGGGAGCTCCCCAGAAGAGGTTGGACGATCCAAAGTTTCAGCCTACCTTAACATAAAGGCAGGCTGTGATTAGTAGGATATCAGACATGCTTCTCAACAGAGTATCTTCCCTTTTCCCAGCAGCATAACCAGAACAAAACACCATTTTCACACAAGGCTGAAGCACAAAACCCCCAAACTTAGAGCAAGTAATTCATAATTAACAAATAAATAGTCAAGCATATAACAATCAATGTGTTATGCTGTGTGAACATAAACTAAAACCTTAGTCAAATCTTCACGTTTTCTTTTAAATGAAAATCTATTCCTCTGTTTGTCAGCTGTGGCTGAAGAGATTTTTCACTGATATTACGAAATACCAAAATAAAAGAGGCCATATCCTGCATTGTAATCAACAATTTAAGAAAAGTAAAGTTGTGATTTCAAGGCTTACATTGTAATACTAGTGATTAGAGGAGATTGGGTAGAAACCCAAGACCCTAACAGCAGTAAGCGAGAGAACAACTCACTTGATTTCCAAGAACAACTCAAAATGCAAGTTTGGCATGCAAGAGGAGAGGAGGCAGGCCTAATCCATCCAACCAATTAGGACACCTTCAAGAAAGTTTTCCTTTTTCTCATTTGGATCTGATCACGAGCTAGGAAGTAAGTCAGGGCTACGATGAAGGGAAATAATTTGGGGGCATTCTAAGGGATAGCCTTTTAAGAGCTATTTAGAGGCAGAATAAAGAGGTCTTCATTCACTACTAGCTGTATCAAAGGGCTGAATGCATGTCAGCACTCCCACATGGACCTGTTGGGGTATTCTGTTCAAAACACTGACAGATTTCAGTAGCTTCTATCAGAAAGTTTAATTGACATAATTTTAAGCAAGTCTTTTGGGGAGAAAAAAGAAAAACGAAGCTAAGTGTTATTATTCCACTTTTAACACACAAAAAAAGCTTTTATTTAAAAAGAAATTACCATTACAAAATTCACTTCAGAGTTGAAGTCAAAGCATTTCAAATCTAAGATTTTAGGACTAATCAAGATCTGAAGCAGTTGTAGACCTGTGCAGTTTTGCCTTTTTCATCAGCAAAGCTACTTTGCAAAATAAACCAAGATTGTCACCACAGTTTCAGGAGGAGTGAATGACTTGTGCAGCCAAGACAGAATGTAGCCCCACTCTAAAGAGGTTTTGCTGGCCAGCATACACGTCACAGGTGTCCAAAGCACATTCCTTTAAACTGTATTTTGTGCAGGCCTGAGCAATGACATGATACACAAAGCAGCAGGGAACTTATTCAAGTTAGAGTGCACAGATCTACCTTCTCACGGAACTCCCACATTCTACTTTTATATCTTATTGACTTATTCTGTGAAGATGACCAAGTTGTTTCCCTGCTGTGGCCTTTCTAAAACATTGAGCAAAGCTTCATATAATTTATAATAGTCACATGAGGCTTTATTATAATAAAAAGCTCCAAGGGCTTTTCCATTTGTCATTACTTAATACATCCATAAAACCAACAGTGTGCAAAATGCCTTGGACCCTAATTAAGACAAGTTGAATCCAGAGACGATATCACTTTGACATTAAGGTTAGAAACGCGATCTATTGGCAGAAGACAGCATGGAAGCCAGGGTGAGGATATTAAATGTTTTACTGAGGATCAGTGAATGTGACAGAAAAATATCCTGGTGCAGTATCTACCACTACTAACAATTGTGGCATCTACTGGTCTTTAAGTAATTATCCCTTTTGGGAAAAAGTCTCACATCTTGGTTACCCATATTATCTTCTGCATCTTCTCAACTGTACATCTGTGACAGCAGCAGACCACAATGTCCAGATTTCTAAGAGAGACACAGGGATGGGAACCCCAAATAGCCTGCCATGAGTCAGTATTCACTAGAGCTCAAGTTCAGCTTCATTTCCCAATGACTCCTATGTGATGCTCAAACAGATACAGAACAAGAAGTTCCTGTGATCACTAATGTTAACAACAGCTATGATTTCTCAGAGGGCTGAGGCAAAGAGAAATAAAGCAGCCATTTATTTTTAAGTGTAGAGCAGTTGTCCAAAGTCCTAGGTACAGTTATTTCAGAGTAAGAGGTTACCACGAAGAAAAGGGAACAGCAGATTTCAGATTAAGCTTCCAGCCAACGACTCTTATCAAGCATTCACCCTAGACACCTGCCTGGGAATGTTCTTAGTCTTACCTCCTCCATGTAAGGACTACTTAATCCCCAGACACACATACACATTGTTAGAAACCCAGGTTAGAGAGCAGCTCAAACAGACCCATATATTTTTTTTGTTTTACAGAGCTTTGGTCTCCAGTGCTTAAAAGGATAAAATTGCCTGTAATAATAACTATCAAGGAAGCTCTTTGGGTAATTAACAAAGCTGACATGACAAACAAACCCAAAGAAGTAATTCCCCCAGCCCCAACATGAAATTAATGTATTATTTTTGCCCTTTCAACCTTGCAGTCAGAAAAATCCTGTAAATCAGGGCAGTAAGGTCACCTCCATGACTTCATTGCAGGCAGATCATCAATAAACTATTTGCTGCACAAGATACGTTTATTTTGACAATGTGCTGGTTCCTGTTTTGTCAAAGAGTTTCAAATCAATACCCAACCATTGAGACTTACAACCTGCTTCAACCTCGTGATTATTTGTCTAATAGAAAAAAAATGTCAGTGGAATTAAAGTTGGAGACCAACCTCCCTCCTGTCCTAACTCAGGATAAATATAAAGGAAGTGGAAGAAGTTTCATCAGAGCTAAGATCTAGCACACCCAAACACACTATCTTTGATATCTTCACCACTTAACACAAATTCCTTCTGTAGCTGTCATCTTCAGTGTCCTACATTCTCAAAGCTGCCCACAACTCAGGAAGCCTTGGGATTTTTTCATGCCAGTTGGCAAGACATAATCTAGTAGTGAGGGGTACCCCAGAAGTAAATGCAGGCTGGATAAAGACAGGGTATCATCACGAACCACAATTCAGCATTAACTTCTGCCAAATCTTGGAATAAGCCAAGGCCCATTTATCTGTATGGGTACCCACATTTCTGATAGCACAGTTAAGTGCATCACGTTCTCCCAGTGAACAGAAGAGCCACTTGTTCCAAAAGAATTTAGAACTCAAGGCTCTCAGACTTGGAGGAACAAGTGTCCTCTTTCTGTCCTCTTCAATATTGAAGTGAGCAGGTTTTCAGGGTGGCAGCTATCTCAGTCTGTTGTTTTTTCTGGCCTTCATTTTCTTATTGTCAATCAAACAGGACTCCATTCCACCCAGTATAGATGCCCTTATGGTCCCTTACCATGCATCTTCAAAGCAGTTGACAACAAGCAAAACCTGACTTTGTGTATAAACACTTCAAACAGATTCATATTCTGTGACTGCTCATTTAAGACAGGGTAATAAAAGCTTGTTGACTTAGAGCAGGCTAAGCTATACTTCATTGGAAGGTGGGGGGATCACACTTCCTTTATTGCTCTTCATTAGAGATACAAGTTCTTTTAAAAACCCAAAGCTTTCAATCAAAGACATTGGCAGAATTAGTAAATAACGGATACATTTTAATAGAGGAGTTGTCAACAGGACCCCTTCTTTGACAAAACAGATGTGACAAAAGCCAACATTCTCCCCACCCATTACTGCATTTTTAGTACATTTCAGAAGAAGAATGATTCTTTCCCAAACCCTAAACTGACATGGCTTTGTATATATCAATCTCCTATCACAGCCAGAAGAGGAGGAATAACACAGAAAATCTCCTCAGCATCTCTTTAATATCAGCATCTAGCCTGATTGCTTGTATACTCATTTAAGATAAGGTTTCCTAGCAACCTCAGGGATTTGTAATTAACATCAGGCTCTGAGAAAGACTGCTTTTTACATCCTCTGGTTTTCCCTCTACAATAGAAGTATACACTACCATATAGTTATAAAATTTGTTTTATTTCAAGTCAAACGTCTTGGAATGTTAGACATTTTAATACTTGAGACACTCCTTCAGGTGGCAAACCTGACTCTTAAAAACGAGACTCTAAAATTCTTCAGCTCTTTTTGCTCTTGCACCACGGTAAAACCTTTATGGGCTGTTTCACACACACCAATATGATTTAGATAGATCAGGGAGATTCCAACAGCAAAAATCTCAGTTTCAGCACCATGAGTCAAAATTAGATCCTTTTTTCTGTGATAACTAGGCTCAAGTATTACAGCTTTTGCTGTTTACTGTTTTTCACTACCAATAACAATGAAGTAAAATATTCATATGCTATCATTATTCTAATGACTACAAGGACAGGAGATGCAGTTACTAGCCATCACAGTGCTTGAAGGAGCCAAAAGTTATCAGTATCCTTACTCAGCTTAGTTTTACGATTATTGACATTGGTAGCATTAAATCCTAACTAGTCAGCTACAAAACCTATGGTGAAAAGCATGAAACAACCATAAGCGTCATCCTAGAGGTAAATCTATGTTACATGCACAGAACTAAAACCTTACTAAATAAGAAAAATGGCCTCACCAGCATCTGAACAGCTAACTGCATTAAGGAAATATAAAACTGTCTCTAACCATGACAAATTCCTCACACAGCTTCAGCTACACAGCTGGAGCCCCCACCTTCCTCACTCCCATTCCTGGCCAACACTGAAAGGAACAGGCCAGTTGTAATGCCAGGCCAAGTCAAGCTGATCACAGGAGGAGAGTAATATATTAGCTGAGAGAACACAGAAGAAAATGTAAGCTTAACAGAGTCTGTTACTCAAGCGCAATTGAAGACGATGGTTCTATTGACAAGGCAACAGGAGACTCTCTGTGTAACAGCTTTGTTCCTCTTGCACACACAGTCACAACCTTGGATTAGGGGAGATGCAGTTTAAGCAGAATGGAGACAACTGTCCCAATGCGAGGCACCCATTGCTGGCAGAGGACACAGGCCCGGGGAGAAAGAGGCCCATAACAAGAAGAAAGTATATTTTCCACACCATGTCTGGAAACAGTAGAGTGTTTCTAACAAGTTATACAATTGGATGAAAGGCTACTGTAAAGGCAGCAGCATTATATACACTCCACTGCATGCCCTGTGCTTTCCTCACAGGCCCATCCCCTCAAATAAGATAGTCACTTGCCATTTTCACTTCATCATCCAAGCTTCCTCTGGTTCACTGGAAATGGAAACCCATCTGCTAAAACAAGACATACCTATTCAGTACAAATAAGACAAAACGAAACCATACTTTGCAGGAGTTATGGATTAAGTTAAGGAGCTACTCTGAGCCACAGCTCTACTCTTTCCATCCTCTACACAGTGGTGGTGTTAACTGGAAACAGCTGAAAATGTTTCCCATTAGGACATTTCACCTGACTGAAGAGATGGATCACCTGGCCTTAACAAAACACATTTTCACATTAAGTTCTGAAACACCTGTGAACAGTTTTGGAACATTGAACTAATATCAACACAATGAAAACTTGGATCCAAAATACTAAAATAAAAATCATTTTAGTGATAGAATGGTTAGAGTTGGAAGAGATCTTAAAGATCATCTAGTTCCAACCATTGCCATTTAACTAGAAAAACACATTAAGTGATTTTGCTTATGAGACCTTTGAAGTGAACTTTCCCATTCAAGTAAACTAAGAACCAGCAGAAAGAAAACTATGTATAGATAGAAGAATATAAACAGCAGGTTTTGCACATTGGTCTTCCTTCACTTAAAAGTATTTTGGGGTTCTCATTTCAGAGTTCCCCTCCCATTAAACTAGCAGATTTCCACAATTTCCCCAGGCAACTCTATTGCTTTAAATCACGTCTCCATAGGCTGAAGTGGCAAACCCAGCAATAATCAAACACTTTTTTACTCCTTTCAAGAACTGCTACAGACTCAGGGTCAATTAGGACTAGCAAAACAAAAAAGGCAGGTAAAAATCAAAGTGACAAAGTCAAGCTTGGAACCATATTAAAGCATGATAGAAAGCTCAGATGTGACATGATTTTTAGACTAAATAACCTGCTCATCTGAGAGCTTTTCCACATCCTTAGCTTGATCTTTGCTGTTCATATAGAGTAGGCTGCAAAGGTCAGGAAATACCAGATAGAGAAATGAGCTCTTACAATCTTTACTATTCCCAGGACACAGGGAAAAGGAAGCATCCTTCTGCAGTCTTTGGCACCAACAAGCTTTTCAATAGTCAGGGTAGACATTTGAGTAACTCGAAGTCCCTGTTGCATAGCCTTTGAGTTGCATAACCTTTGTATTGACAGTAGATTTTCAAGGTTGTTCTGAGGGGTTTTATTCCCTCTCCCCTCCACACAAGCTTCCTGCATAGCTTTATTGCTAAAAGGCTGCCAACAGTACTCACTTTTAGAAATTGAGACAGCAAAGCCTACTGCCTCTTTTACAGTAAGAGCAGGAAAGAACTACTCTTTTCTTCAGGAGGAAGAAAATAAGAATTTTGAACAAGACTCATCACTCAGAGCCCCCTTGGCCTCATTTAGCACCCTAAGAACTCCAGGATTAAACATGCCCTGGAGCCACACCCCACAGTACCTCAGCCATAACACAGCACATACACAGTTTCTATTTTAATAATACCCAGACACTGTACTTTTTAAGCAGGAACCAGATTTTAAGCCAGCAGAGAATCCTCAGTTCCCAAGCCCATTATTTTTGTCACTCTTTAGTGAACCATTTAGAAGTTTGAGCAGGAACAAAGCCAAGCATTACCACTACAGAATATAACCAAAGCACATCAACACCCTTCTCTCCACCCAGAAAACTGCTTCACAACCCTCTATTGACCAGGGAAGCCTCCAGCCATAGATGCCTTTTAAGTTGCACCAGAAGTGACAGCTTTTTTACTTTAACACTTCCTTCATTACCATTGCTTGAACTACTCCCCTTTTTCAGGATACAAAGCTCAAACATGACTGGAAATACTTACAGGGTGATTGGTCAGGGCTGCAGGCTCAGCGCAGGCCTCAGGCTTGGAACTCGTTGCTTCCCTGCTGAGGAGTAGCTATTCCTGTGCAGTCTCAGCACCATACAGCAAATATAACATCTAACAAAAAAAAAACTTCACTTATCTAAGCACAAATCACCTCAGAGAGAGACCTGCCCTCAGCAGCCAGCTCCTCCTGTAGCCCCCCCACTCCTACAATGCCTCAAATACCTGAGGCAGCAGCTCCCTACAGAGCCAGAAACAGAGTCCATACTCTACTACTCTCTCACAAAAAACCTGCCTTTTTCCCCTTTTCTGCCTTAAATAGCTGCTGTCCTCCACAGGTGGGGCTGATCTGAGGGCGGGGCTGGTCTGAGGGCGGGGCTGGGAGGGGCTGCTCTCCTCAGCCCCATACAAAACCGCCCCTGCAGAGAGGCCTCGTTTCTCTGCAGATGGCGGCCATCTCCTGTTCCTTACCTTGGCTGCCTGGGGTGCTGTTGAGCTAGTCCCTGCTTCTGCTGGCCAACAGGTAACTGTAGTATGGATTGCCTGAACTGTGGGGCTGCTGCAGCTTCTTTTTTCCTTCTTAAGTGTTTGTTGTTGTTGGGGGGTACACAGGTAGGTCATGTTTCTAGTCAGGCTTTGATTAAACAACAAAGGCAGAGGCTATGCTTAGGTCTGCTCCCCTGAGGGGTCAACTGCAGCCCTGCCTCAAAGGCCACGCCCTTGTGTAATGCTTCCTTTTTGCCTTTGGTTTTCTGGACTTCTCCCTTTAGCAGTGTTCAAGCCCTGGTTGCTCTATTCTTGCTCTGGTTTTCAGTTCTGGCTGACCTCAGCTGCTCCCATGCAGCAGAAGGCATCTGGATGAGGAGCTGAGCTGAATGGTTTAGGCTCTTCAGCTGTGCTCTCTGGTTTCCCCTTGAGTGCCAAGAGTGTACAGAGAAGTGGAAAAAAAACATCCCTCAGGCTTTAAAAAGTGTCACTTTCTTGCTCTTTGGGCTGTTATAATGTATTATTTTATCTTATTTGCTGTTTTTATCATGCTGTAACCTGGTGTGTTTCTCAGTATCAAAGAACATTGCTTTATTGTGACATTTTCAAATGAAAACTACATGGCAGTAATAGCTTTCCAAAGAGTGTTCATTTAGCTTGGCAACATTTATGTGTGGCAGGGAGAAGAAGAAGAAGGGGAAAAAAGCCCCCAACTCTACATAAAACTGGTGCTTTGAGCAAAACTCTATGACGATTATTTAGCAAACAAGCTCCTCTATTAGAATGGCGGAGAGGAAGATTGCACATCCAGACTAAATTACACTTTACAGGGAGATGGCACAGAATGGCTTTCTGCTGAGGTTAAATTATAGCTGTTGCTAAAGCAAACAGCTCACAGTTTACATATGAATTTGAATTATGCATCCAGGAGGCAGTATGTTTATGAAAAAAAAATAAGTCAAGTCAATAGATTGCTAAATTGCAACTACATTTGTAATGGACAAAAATAACTGTGGTAGTAGGGCATCAAAAATGAACCACAAACATGCATTATTCACTGTTGTCCAGTACTCTTAAGAAAAACAGTTTGGCTCTTGAACACCCTAGGAAACATTGCAATGATAAAATTGCAAGGTAACTTGGTAAGTTTCTGACTCCTGTGGGTGTTTGTTTCCTTTGGGACCTTAATTGCCTTAAAGGGGCCAAATGTTCCTAGATGGAGAGAGTGTGATGGTAAATGGTTTAGGATTCTAGAGGTGTTACTGTAGTATGAAATCTGTTAATTTCCATCAAGTAGTGTAGATAACTAGTGCTTGGAGGTAGATGGGAATTTATTACTTCTCTTGTATAAGCTGGAGGCAATGCTTTCAGAACAATTTAGATAATTTGAAAACTGTAGGCAATCCAGGAGAGTCCTGGAGTGCATTGAGGATTGCTTCAAGGACAGGTGGGATGGAGCTCTGAACAACCTGATCTAGTTAAAGATCTCCCTGCTCATTGCTGGGGAGTTGAACTAGATGGCCTGTAAAGGTCCTTTCCAACACAAACCATTCTATGATTCTATGAAAATACTGGTCCACAGAGCACTGTGTGGCATCTCAGGGTCCTAATGCATGTAGGCACTTAATTTTTGATGTCAAGGTGCATGAAACATTAAGAGATTTGATTTTAAACCTGGTTTGAATTTAGATGTGACAGCTGGGGCAGCCCTTCCTCCATCTGTGTGCTCCACCTCTCTGTGTAAGGTATGGTCTCAGCAGCCAGGAAGGCAGATACAGTTCAGCCCCTGGGCTGTTAGTCTATGCCAAAAAAAAAAATCATCACTAAGTAGTGGCTGAGGAATTGTACATCTGTTTTGCTCTCCTAACAATACAGTAATGGTGAGTCCTGCTGGGGCTGTGGGTGAAGTGTGAAGGGAAAGTCCCCCCAGGGACTTTGTGGTTGAGCTGGGACCTTCTGGGAGATCTGTCCTTGTGCTGCTACTAAACTGCTCCTTAGAGTTGCAGCACTGAGCAGATGCTGAGCAATGCTTTGTTAAGTTCATAATGCCTAAGTGTTACAGTGGACATAAAGGTAAACCTCAACACTGGATCCCTTTCATGTAAAACCATTTGCTTGTTTGCTAATACTGTTTTTCTTGCTGCCTTTTCATAAAAATGGGTGTTTTTCCTGTTCCAAGGAAATTGTCTTTGTTATTTTTTCCATTGTTATTGATGTCAGTGGAGCATATAAAGTCTCTAATGAAGATCAAAGTAGAATTGTTCTAGTTGCTTTATCATTACAAAGGGAGAAGTGTAAAAGACAAAGACTCAGGCTTTTTCTTCCTGTTGGAGAAGAATTGTGCTAAGTAGAGTCCTAGAAGAGACCATGGGTATTAATGTACTGCATATTTACTATGCTCTGTCTAATTGCTTTTAATTGGAAGTACAAGCCTTAAATTTGTGATCCAATAACTGTAATGTTGGAATTGTCAGGATGTTCTCCTCACCAGCCTTTTTATTAGAACTGAAGTAAAAAGATAATGCAAGATTCAGTCAAGCATTTTCTCGGTAACATTTCAAACTGTCACTTAAAATGTACAAACATTCCTGAGCAAGGGAGATTTTTTTTCTACTCCCATCCTTTTATTCCTTTGTGATAACTCCCCTAACAGTACCTTTGACAGCTGAACATGGTTTCTGACTTGTGATCAAAACCACAAGAGAACTCAGTTCCTCCCCTTGTCTTGCCCTTCCTCCCCCCTCTTTGTGCAATGCCAGCTCTGTGAAAGTCAAATCTAATGCTCCCAATAAAAGACACTGGCTATCAAACAATTATTTATGCTATCATTTAGTTAAAGCTTTATTATTATGGGAACAGTATTAACTGAGCTGAGGGGATGGAGGAAGACTTAGTGAAATGTATAGGAAAACTGTAATCTGCAAACCAAAATGTGAAGAAATAGGAGTATAACTGGTGCGTAAAGGAAGTGGTGACACACGCTGCAAGGCTGCAGAGCTGCTCAAAATGGGAGAAGGTGCATCTCAATACCTTTAAAAGCTCATTATCAACTTTAAAACCAGACTGTTTTTAAATGTAGGATGTGAAGAATGGTAAACAGATCTTTAGTCTTCCCCGTGAAGCTTTCAATGTTAAAGCCTTGAAAGCAAGGGCAAGAAATGGAAGATGGAGGCTGCCCTAAATACATTCTTGGAATAGTTTGTGGAAATAGATCTTGAATGGACATTCAGGAAGGCTGGGTGTAGTGCCTGGTTTTCCCACAGATCTTCTGAGCTGTAACGAGCCAACTTTGAACTCTCAGGGAGGCATGTGATTATGATGCACTAGGTATTTTTTTCCTGTCTGTAAGGACCAGCTTCATATAAAATGAGAGAGGAATTGCAGTTGCTCAGCAAATGCATGTGGAAAATTGAGGCAGGTGCTCACAAATGGAGAACCAAGAACCAGAGCCAGGAGAAAGAAAATGGCAAATTGAAAGCATATGCAAAATGTAAAGGGTGGTGCTGTGTAATTAGTATAATGGTAGAAATTGAAATGCATTAGGTATCTCAAACGTGGGTATGTAGGACACTTGCACAAAATCTAGCATAGTAAGTTACTCTTCATTAAAAAGTGATGAAGATAAAATAAATTAGAAGAAGAAAAATAGGGGGGGAAATGGATGAGTAATAACTACTGCTGGACCTGAATGAAGTCTTTTCCCTCCTACTTAGACACACATTATTTACGTCTTTATGAAGCTAAAAGGTCATTCTGATTTATTCTAATAGAAATCCAAACAATATAAATTAGAATGCCTGGAGTGTCTCCCAGTAGTTGTGGCATCATGTGTGCTGAAAGGATCCCTTACACACTTGCCTTCCTAAAGAAAGTGTAAGTAGGAATAATGGGAGCTTGTGTTCAGCTTCGCTAAGGCTCCTTGGAAGAACTGGAGTGTGAGATCACTTGCCCACAAGCTGCACCAGAGTGAGGTTTCCTGAGCTCTTACATCTTAATTAGCTTGTGGTATAACACCAGAGAATAGGTCAGAGGGACAGAGCTATTTGTCAGACTTATTACTAACACCGGGCAGGTTTAGTACGTTGTCCTCTTGGGGAGGAAACGTGCTGTATTGAGTGTGGGAGAGAGTGCAAGTAGAGTTGGGCAGTAAATCTGGAGATAAATTACTCATGAAGATGGAAGCATCCCATAACTTGTCCATGCATAACAGAAAGGTTGAGATAAATAAGGGGATTATTTTTTTCAGGATAAGAGGTAGAAACTGAGAGAAAATAGGTGGAGGAGATGTGGGATGGCATCTCAGCAGGCTGTGACAAAAGGGTAGTTAGTGCAATAAAGCATTAACAATGATGAAGTGAAAAATGAATCCTTTGTCATGGCATTTGCTGGTGTGTTGAGCTATAGACAGCCAAGTGACATGCAATGGATGCTGTTTGGAACTATGTTTACATTCTTGGAATAATTTGTTTATGGAAATGGATCTTGAACTGACATTCAGGAGGGCTGGGTGTATTTCCTGGTTTTCCCACAGATCTGGGTCAGCTGGGGAGAAACGCAAGTGCTGTCTCCCAAGTTTCCCACCTACAGTTTTCAGTTCTTAGGCTGGTTTGTTGAAAGAACAGGAATTCAGCAGTCACACTGCATGTGTGTCCGGTAGAGACTGCTTCTTACTGAGGTAAGATAGAGCAGCAATGGAGTCTGACTTTGTGCAGAGATAGTAGTTACTAATGAAACAAACAAAAATAAAGGTGGATTGGTTTCGGTGAGGGATAGGCTATAAACAGCATCTTACAAAGAAAAGCACTTGGGATTGTGGCAGTAGAGTTTGTGAAGAATTGAACTCTCAGCTCCTTAATTTTCTTGGTTTAGTTAAGAAACTTGCCTGTCATTCCATTACCAGTGAAGAATTAACTCTGAGGTGCTCATATAAGCCCATATGATGCTTCAGACTGCAGTTATGATTCATAATCTTTTGGTCCCAGATGTTGTGGAATAACTGATATGCTGTCATGAAACAAATATGCAGATGTGTATATTCCTGAACAAGCTATGAGCAAATGCAGCCATTGTTTTATGTATGCATGAACAGAAACTGCCCCAAAAAAATGTTGGATTGAGATGGAAAATGTTATATTTTTTCCAAAAAGGTCTCCTGGAAAACTAACATCAAAATGTTAAGAAATGAGTTTAGAATAGTAATCAATCTCTTTTATTGTACCAAATAAAACACGAGGAGGCCAAAAACCTTTTTGGCCTTTCTAGATTCTACTATAATACAAACAATAAAAAGCAGTAATCTAATTATTAATTTCTTCCCTTTCCTTTTTGAGATATAAAAATACCAACAGGAAGAAGGGGGGAAGTAAGGAAGGACCTGTAATTGTTTTACAGAAGCTATTAAAATAAGCTTAATGAATAGATATTAATATCTGGTTAGGGCTGCTCTGACCTCCTGTCTTACAGGTCCCATTTATGTCTTGTTTGATGAAAGTTCTCCGAGACTGCAAAGCAAAAGGGCAAACTGATTTATGAACAAGACTTATTGTTGCACTGGCAGATTTGTATAATGAGAAATATATTAAATCTAATGAAAGGAAAGCGTGCCTTTCCAAGGCAGTAACTTTCCACCACGATGAAGTGATTCAATCTCCCTCCATGGATTAATTCAGACAATGCAGTAAGGCATGTGGCTGCTGCTGCAGCCTCTTGCACTAATGACAAACGTTAAGCAATGTGGAGTATTTGCTTTCTATTTATAGTTGTGGTGATAGCGAGATGAGGCTCGCTAAGGGACCAGTTAACAAGTCCCCCAGTGCTGGTGTCCCTGATGGTTGTGTTGGAAGAAGATGCATCGGAGCCTCTGTCACTTTATACAGGAGACTGTCACAGCTTGTTCTATTTGACAAGAATTGACTGTAGGCTGTATCTCTTCGGCTGCCGGCCTCTACAGATTAAAACTGTGCCTGTAGCCCATTAGTCATGTGTTCGTAGTCCTTAAAGTTTAGGTTTGGGGTGGGAGGCCAGGGTGAGAGTTGTTGCTGGTGGTATACAACAGTAAGGAATGGGCAAAAGCATCATGAACAAAATTCAGAGCCAGTGTTTTCAGAGCAGACACTTCATATGTTGGAAAAACTCCCCTAAGGCTGGAGACTTTTCACTTTCTGAACAGGAGTGTGTACAACCTTATCTCTGTGTGCTCTATAAATCAGTGTAACTCCATTACCTTCAGTTTAAATCTAGTGGTACTTTGGCTTGAGGTGTGTACAGTCTAAGCTGGCTTGGCTTGTTCATGACTGAAAACATAGCTCATGTGAAGAACCTGATGTTCTGAATTCAGAAGATTGGTGGAAAAGATCAAGATGGTTTAAAGTATATGGCCAATGTCAAAAGTTTATCTGTCTTCATTTAAGGTTTGGACTTTGCAATATTGGTGTTCTGGGTTGATCACATGCCTGGGACTGTGCCTGAACTAACACGGCTGCCTTTGTACTCTAAGAATGTTCAATGTAGATACACCCTTAGTATTAAAAGCTGGAATTTGAAATCTTCAAGACCGCTCTCAGTGAAGTGGCAGAACACCATTTAGGCAGCGGAGGCTGCAAGTATATCCCTGACTTTGTCTGCTTTGAAATATTGAAGAGAAAAAAATGGGAAAAATCAAAAAGCGGGGTGTAGTGGAAAATATTTCCCCTCCCACCCCACTAGAAATACTCATTAAACAAAAGGAAGCTTGTGGAGATGGTGGAAAACAGGGCCAAAGAAGCCAAACATTGATAAACTTAATTAAATTTCTAATGAAAACAGAGGCAGCCTGTGGTGATTACTCTGTGTAACTGAGACTAATACACCAATTAGGCTAATTCATCCCCTGGTGCTCCAAACACAGTTATAAACTTAATCCATACTTCTTCTCACATGTCAACAATTGATTTCTTTAGGTTTGGAAGCTCCTGGCTTGGCCGTGGAAAGCAGCAGATACTTGTTCACTGGGGAGACACTATACAGGAACAGATAATGTCTTGCTGGTTATATATTGTCCTCTAGAGATTCCTTCTTCTCTTAGTCTTTCACAGGAACCCTAATCTGCACTGAACACTTAATGAACCTAGTTCAAGATATTAATTAGTGAATTCAGCAGTTGGAAAACATTATCTTCTGGAACAAATGCACAAGGGATGGAGAAATTCCTTATGTCTTTGGGATGAGTGAAACCTCCTGCACCAGGTGAAGCTCAAACCATTTCTGTTGGTCCTATATTTTTGGGTCTGATGTTGCAAACCTGGCCAAAGCTTCAGGCCCATGCAAAGAAATTTGCACCACAACTGAAATAGTTTTTTCCTAATGTATGATAGAAAATAATAATGAAGGATTCACGTGGTCTGATTCTGCTTTATTTAAAAATATCTTTGGATAGCAGTTACTGAACCCCAATAAAAAGACAGAGGTTCAGAACTGCAAGAACAGTTTGTGTATTTGTGACTATATCAGGATAATGGCCTTTTGTGATATTGCAGAAGTTTTAAGATGTGTTTAAGCTTTTGACACCTCTGCACACAGATAAATTCTGTTGCATATGGGAATTAGATAGTAGAAAGGTCAGAGATTGTCTGATGCCTGCTCTGTGTATCCTGGAAACAAATCCTGGCCAAAATAGAAGGAAGAACAAACATTTAGCAACTTTGGCTCTGTTGCCTGTCAATAATGTAAAGTTAGATCAGCTAGTTAGATACAGTGACTGTATCAAATAAATACTAGCTCTGGCAATTAGCAACACTTAATTTTGTAAATGAACTAATATAATCAATTATGTCTTTTAATTTGCTAGACAGTATTTTACAGGGTTTAATTTTCTGCTACTACACCTTTCAAATTATCTTCAGGTGCTATTTTGAATGTCATCATTGATGCTTATTCTGAAATTATTAGCACTGAAGGTGCCCCCCACATACCCAGCCTCCTCCAAAGACCCACAAAATAAGTCAGTGGTCCATGGGATGGAAGAGGGTGGCAGAAGATGCCTTGGCCCATGATGGAATCCAGCCTTTTTCTGTGTCATCAAAACTTTTTGGTTTCCAGATCAATGGGTGTGAATGTGTTCTGCTGCTCTACGAAGTACGTGTCTGGCATGTTCTATTTTATCTCAACCTGCTGAAGAATAACACTATTTCAGTGGGTTTTACATGAGTAGATTAGAGTTATTACCAGCAGGAGGCTATGCGGTATGCAGATTTGAATGGCATACAGTATGTACACATGTATTTTTCCTCCCTCCCTCTCTCCAAATCAGATAAGCTGTGCTGAGCTGCCTTGCCACAGAGTTTGGAATCAGAAGTCTAAAGAGCTTAAATTTAGGAGCTCCTTTTATATAGGAATCACATACTTGGCTGAACTATTGACCTGCTCGTCTAATATTTTATTTGTAGCTGTGGCTAGTAATAGATGGTAAATGCTAGTCATAGCTTTCTCTTTTCTGTTGTGTTACTCCAAGCAAATCTAGTGTTCCTGGCAACTCGGCAGAAGGGAGGGATGGAGGATGGCTGAGTTTTAATGGTGATCCAGCTGGGGAGAGGTATTTATGCATCCAGGCTTTGCATTTTTGGTTGCAGCTGCTGAATCTTAATGGAGTGCAGAAACTCCAAGCTTATTCTGTCAGTGTGCTCAGGGCTTAAGTGATCTCTTGGCAGTGGGTATGAATTCTTTGCTAGGTAAGATTCAGGGGGGTGAAAAGGGCAGTTGCTCTGTAGTATAGGATACAGCTGCACTACAGTTAGGATGATCCTTATTTTGTTTTTTCTTCCCTGTTCTTGCAAAGAATTGTTTATTCTTTCTTCTCTCCAATGCAGCTTTCCTGGCATGTTTTCATGCTGTTTGCTGGTCTGCAGTGAGTGTTCAGAGACAAGCGGGACCAGGGGTATGCCACCCACTTGGCAAACACCTCCTGAGAACAGATTATCTCTGAATTTATTGGAAAAAGTTAAGCTCATGTTTCTCGGTTGCTGGAAAGGTGGTAAAGAAGCTGCCTTCCCCCTGTAGGGACAGATGATGGTTCAGTGGTCTTATATCTATTGCACACAGTATTTCATTCCTCTCTGTTTCCTTCCCAAGTTCCTCAGTCTGAGGATGACATGAAACAGAGCAGTCTTTTATTCCTGCTTACACAGTTTGGGTTTGAGAAATATATACCATTCTCTGTGGTGGCACTTTTCACCAGCAGGCTTTGTTCATGCCTGGCCTACGCAGGAAAAAAGGCATTAAATCAAAGCAATTATATTTATGCAAATATAGTGAGTGTGTGTTTCATTTGTTATTTGCAATTGCAAAAAAGCCATGGTTGAATAAAGGGCCTGTAGGCATTGCTGGTGTTCGATTTGCTTCCCTTGAAAGGAAAACATGCTTTAAAGCAATGTGGTCAAGTTATGGCCACATGTGTGGATGTGGTAGACCCATCTCAACCTTGAGCTGCTTCACGAGCAGCTGCTGAAGTCAAGAGCCCAGGTTTGAATGTAATAATTTTAGTCAATTTACAGAAATAATGTGATTTCCTAAAACATGGGAATTAGCAAGTCAAGCCCAGAGAATTGAAATTGCCCACAGGCTGAGATGCGCTGAAAGAATTCAGTAAAACTCCATCTGAAGTTAGTGAGAAAGAGAACATGTGAGAAACAGAACACAGCATCTATTTTTATTATGACATCCTTAAGGTCAGACCAGCAATGGGGAGTGGAAGAAATTAAAAGGTAGTTTCTCTGAAGACACTATTTTACAACACTTTTTGCTTGTAGCTTGTTAATTTTCACCGCAGAGTTGCCTTGGGATGTGAATTAAAGAAACAGATGAAAAAAGTCTTGTGCCTCTAACTGTACTGAAGGCCTTATGCATACGCCTGTGCCTTTGATGAGAAACATTAAACATTTTTAATTTAGCACATCAATTTGAAAATCTAATTTTTTTAATGCTTTGTAGCAGCAGACGCTTTTCACGGTGCTGTCACTACCACAGAAGAATTATGAGAAACTTGAACCGCGAAAAGTAAATTAGAAAAATCTCATTTCAGTTACTCTAAAAAGAGGGGAAATTAGATTTTGATTAAAATCACTCACACATACAATTTTAGGTAAACTAATTTAGCAAGACTGACTATATAATTTTTTTTGCTTGCCTCTGCGTCCTTTTAGTACCAGTTGCAATGGCCTTGTATGAGCATCTTCTGTAATAGCCAATAGGAGAGGAAGAGCTGTTGAAGGTAGTCTTTTCCTTGACCAGTTGTTGTAAGGCTCTGAAGAAGAGCTACTCTTTTAATTTGTCAATGAAAAGTCAAATAACTAAGGAAAATAGTTAAAATTTCATTGAAGTGTGCCATATTAGATATTTTATTTTTCTTATCAATTTACTTAATTAACTATAAGGACAATCACAGTTAATTTGAGCTGCTCAAAATTCTGCTACCATTGGAAGGTGTGTAATGTTTTGACTTTGGGGACAGTAGTGATTTCTAGAAGGCACTCACATGATCTGCTTTTTTTGTCGTTCATGTTGATTCATGAACTCTGAATCAATACAGTATGATTTTTTTTAAATATATTTGTCATTTTAAACTATTGACTGTAAAATGACAGCATCTAATTTTTGCCCTACCATTTGTTTGAAAAGTGCTTATTGAGAGCTGCATTTGATTTTTAAATGCATTCTGTGGTTTTTAGCTTTGATATGGGATATCAATTATATAGCCTCATTTTATTTTTGTCTCCTGTGCTGGCAGAGTTAAGAGACAGGTTTTACAGTGCAACTATTCACAATGTTTGCAAAAAGTTTTTGTATTGTTTCTGTACAGTTCTTACACTTCCTAGTGGTTAATGTTCCTAAGTACTTTATAAAAGAGGTAACTGAGTTATAACAGGATGTGGGAGTGGAGAAAAATATTGAGGCTCTGGATTTGTACCACGGGTCTTTGCAGCAGAGGATGAGAAGAGGATGAGGAGAGGAAGGGAATCCAAATCCCTGTGCTTTCACTAACTCTTCCATCACGTGCTCAAGGAGCTGGCTGTCTGCTATTGTGCATGAAAGAGGGTGAGACAGGAAGAATCCTTCCCTGGCCTTACTGTCCAATGGTTGTGTAACATCTTTCAGTAACTCCAGCTCTTTTTCTTTTTTTTTTTTTGAGAGAAGTGGTAGGTAACTGCAGAACAGCCTGATGGGATGGTGTAACTCCGCATTTTTGCATTTCAGGCTTGTAGAAGCAATAAACGTTCAACTGAAAAGAACTGATTCAGTATTTTACACCTGGGGGTAGCTTGCATTTGACAACAGTTTTGTGCACTTTCCAAAAGTGTTATCCTTAGCAGCTGAAGAGGTCTCAGTGGGACTGAAGCAATTTGCCCGGGACGGTTGCACAGGGGTGACTCATGCCCACGTAGTGCTGCAGAGCGTTCTGCTTGCGCTGTTCTGTTTCCCTTCATCTGTTACTCAGATGCTGTAATAAAATATGTATTTTTTTTTTCCCCTGGATGGTTGGATCAACTAAAGTCAGCTGGCTTTTATCTCTTTTGCTTTGATTTAATTTCAATATCCTTATAGCAGAAATGCCATGATCAGAGATGAATTGCATAAAGTGCTAAATGAGTTTATTTGGTCCTGATATGTATGAGCTGTTTATATGCTGTTTTTTTAACTCCAGACCTGATATTTGTGAGAATATACAAATCACAGTTTTTTTTTATTTTAGGGACCTATGACGAGACTGAGACATGTCCCTGAGGAGAACTTGAGATGAAATACTGTCTGTGTGGAGAGCTGAACTGCATACTCTGGTGCAAAGGGAGTGAAGTGGGACCAGTCACAGCGGTAGGGTGACATGCCCTCTGCATTGGCATGCACAATTACACCAAACAGAGCAGTGTCAGGACCAAGCAATAGCATAAAGCATCACAAGGGGGAGAAGTGATTGATATGCTAACCCAAAAATCATAAAGGTAATATAGGATAAGCTTTTGTACAAAAACATAACCTTAAAGATGACAAGGCCAATTGACTCTGGGTCCCAAACCAGTTTCTCTCATCACCCTAAACTTCTCATCTGTGCAGAAGTATGACAACTGTTATTCTGTCTTTTTTAATAATTTCTATTAAATCATGCTTTGCTCATTTGCATCTGAGGGAGCAACACAGTCTCCCTGTGGGTAAGTTTTCATCTGGTTGGACTCAGCACTGGAATCTTCATTAGAAGTATGGAATTTGCACCCATGGAACCTGCCCCACAAGTGTGATGCTCAAGCCTTTTTATTGCTGTAGCTTTTAAACTGTGGATCTCTGGCATTGTTTTTCCCCTCCTTCACAATATGCTTCCTTTTTATTAGCTTGTTCTAGCCTTTTTAGTATATGATTAAACTATTTGGTAGTTTTATTGCAAGATCCATAAAATAAGTAATTTACAAAGAACCTTAAAATCAGTTTTATTTCAATAACTATTTCCAGTGTAATGGTTCTGATATAATTGTGAGTCAAGTGAGAAAACTGACCTCTCTGTATGAAGAATACCTTTGATACTAGGGCTGATTTGTACTGTGACTACAAGAATGACCTGAGCACGTTGGCAATGGCTGACGATTTGATGGTTAAGTAATTTTTGTGGGGTGGCCACACAGTCCCAGCTGAGGCCATATTTAAGATCTGATCTCTCATTCTATTTCCATGTGAAAGAAGACAAGAGCATTCTCCTGGAATCTCTGCTAAGGCACATGGAAAATAAGGAGGTGATTAGAAACAGCCAACACAGCTTCACCAAGGGCAAATTGTGCCTGACAAATTTAGTGGCCTTTTACGATACCACCAAACCATTCTGTGATTTTCTCAGACCCTTGTGTGGCAAAAATCAAGTGCTTACTTTTAAGCTGGTGTTATAGTCAACCAACCACGTACATTCAGTTTGAAGCCATATTTACTGGTAAGAACCTGTGAAATAGATTGCCTAATTAGAGCTAAAAGTAGGAACAGGCCTGTGTATCTCAAGTGCTGTTGAGGCCCTCAAAATAGAGGGGAGAGATGAAATTTCAACTGGCATGTAAGCTTTGTACAGCTCCTCTGCACTGGGAAAAAGATCACGTATCTGTATTGCACTGATTTAACTGATACTGTGTTCTTGATTTCCAGCCTCTAATTGGGTGTGCGATTCACTTGGTTGCTGAAAGGACTGGCTGGTAACTCCAGAGAGGGCTGTACTGATCAAAGGCAGTAAAAAGGTGGTGAAGGTGGCAGATGTTTGTGTCTCTAATAAAGGCTAATGGGGGGAGTGCTGGGCTGAAGGCAGGAGCTTCTCCCTGCTGTTGGGGTGGGCTGGCAGCCAGTGTGAACCTGCCCTTGTGACACCGAGGGTCACTTCATTCCAGCAGGAGGTCCCTGTTGCAGCCATAGGGGAAGAATGTGTCTAAAAGTTTGCAGGAGGAAATAAAAGTTGGAAGGTGCCTGCATGAAACCAACAGAAGAGGTAACATCTAGACTGTGTGGTGGGTAAACGATTGCTCTGAGTGGCCTTAAAGCTGCAATAGCTGCTCCCTGATGCCAGAAAGAGAAAGCTGTGATTTATGATTTACTGTTAAGGCCAAAGTTGGGAGATCTGGCGTCTCTAGTTCAGAACATTGCTGCAGCTTTTCTGTGTGTTCCCAGGGAGAAATCACCATGTCCTAGCAAATACTGCTCACTGGAGGAGGTCAGAAAAATTATAGCTGTTATGTGGGAAATAACTTAAAGGGAATAACTAGTCTTCTATTTTTCCTATGGGAATTTTCTCTGGAAGAAAAATATTATTTCTCTCCTCTTTTCCACCTTTCATTTGTTTCCATCTGTTATAAATGGAAAAAGCAAAGGGACAGTTGACTTGGTGGAAAATAAGTAGTTTTGTTTTTCTATAGGAACTTCTCTATAGAAAAAGTAGATGGCAACAAGTTAAAATGGGGGGCAATATTATTCAAAAAGGCTTTGTTTTCCCAGAGAAATCATTCCTAGTACGTTTGCCAGGTTTTTAATTGCTTTTGGTGACTGCTGTATAAAGTATCATAAACAAGTAGATGTCTTCACATGGAAAAAATCCTGATGCATTGTCTCCTCTAGGCATTGGAAAATACTGGGAAAGTGTTCCTTTTTTATTTGAACATTAAAATGGTTTCTTAAGCCTCCTAAATCTAGACTAGAGCACTTTTTGAGAACTCTGTGACCCAGAGTACTGGTGGTAAATGGCTGCATCCTGCTGCAGGGGGTGTTTGGGACACAGCCCAGCCCTACTCCTGGGCCCGGAAAACTGGGATTACTCCCAGTGCTTGGTCTGGAGCAAATGTTGTGGCTGTTCCCTTGCTGCAGTGGAGCAGGAGCTGGTCTGGCAGTACGTTGTGACTGTGTGGTGCAGGACATGGACAAAAGGTTCGCCATCTGTTTTTTATACTGTCTTAGTGGGAGTTGTTTTTCCCTAGGGTGTCCTGAGGATATAAATTATAAATTAATCGGAATACCGCACACACTGAATCTTTCTCCCTAAGCCAATGTTGCCAGTTGGAGACCATCAGTGCTCCATTATTAGATGTGGATGATCTGAGCTATCTGTGAGTTTGCCAAGGCTGATATTTATGTCCTTCCTTTTGTGTCTGTGTGTTTGGCCAGGAGTGCATGGGAGCCAGTGCCCTTTTCTTCATGCCCAGAAGCCCTTTTCCAGAGCAGTGAAATCATGCTCACATGAGGGTGCAGCCAAGCACATAGCTAGAAATCATGTGTTTGGCAGTGACTTTCATGCAGCAGGAGCTTATTAATGCCAGCTGAATCCATGGTGATAGGCAGTGAATGTGGGGATGCTACCTGTGAAAAGCACAGAGCTGCCTGCTGTCCTGTGTTCTGCTCACGGGTACTTGAGAGCAATTGCTCACTGGAAGAGATTTCCAGGAGAGGAGAGAATCTACTTGCCTCCTAGTTTTGCATTTAAATGTAGGTCCTAATCTTGGAATAAGAAATGTAATTAGTGAAAAAATATTTTCTTTACTATATAGCTGACTGACAGGAGGTTATAGGCTTTAATATGTTTGCTGTTTATCCCAGCTTTGCTCCCATGTACACCTTCTGAAATCCAGAGTAAGTCTTTTGTGAAGTGAGATCCAGGAGGCATGAAAAGGAAATGTGAAAATAATCATACTGGTAGCTGTCGTGAATAATCTTAAATCTAAATTTACTAATTGCTATCAGCACTGTTAATCTAACTATTAAATCCTTCCATTGGTATATAGAATGATAAACTAATGGTCTCTGTTACAGTGATCCCTGATCAGGGGCAGGCTGTGACTGAATCTGTTTCTGGACTCTTGTGCTCTCCCTCAGAGAATGCTCCAAGTGTAACACAAGGAGCAACAGCTGGATCGTGAGGCAGATGTGGGGAGCAGAGTCAGTGAGATTGCTGTGATTAGTGTGTAAGTGGCAATCACAGCACACCAGCTGCCTTGTCACTTCCAAGGCTTTTGCAGCGTGCTGTAGCTCCTGCAGTGCCTTAGCCTAGGAGAGTCCCCAATGTCTGTGTGTGGACCTTGGGCTTCTCTTGCAGCAGAACCAGAGCTCACCTGTGGGAAGCAGTAAAAGATGTTCTGCAGTGACTGTCTGCCAACCTGAGACACTTACTGCTTCCCTTCTGTGAGGCCGATGAAGTCCAGAGCTTTACTAGTACTTGTGGGATTTTGAGACTCAGTCCCAGGTGACCCATTCCTTCACTGTTCTATCTGAACTGTGTGCTGACCTGCATGCTGAGGCATCATTTCAATCTAAAGGCAGATGCCATTTTTCCCTGATTGCCAGATCCTTATGATGTTATAATGTGTCTGATGAGTGTCAGCAGAATGCGTCCATCTGGCCTCACTTGGTTTGATAAAGTGGTAATGAACTGAGATCCAAGTTATCTGCAGGGAATGCAGAAGCTCTAGTGCTTCTGCTTAAAAACGTTCATCCCATATTACCTGTGGGTAATGCAGAGGAGCTCTGTGTGGCCTGGAAGCAGCCTCTCTTCAAGACAACCTATCTCAAGACCTTGGTAGAAACCCCCAGGTTTTACTGGGGCTTCACCAATGACTGGCAGCTCATTTAGCTGTGGCTCACAAGCCAGTGGTGTGGGACACTGAGGGCTCATGATTGTGAGTAGGTAGATTTATTCTTGTTACTAGAGGCTTTTACTTCATTGGAGATCAAGGGCTGAAAGTCTAATTCTGCTACTGGTTTTCTTGGCTACCTTTTATCAATTGTACACTTATGCCTGGTATTTCAGCAGTACCCAGAAAGCCTCACACCTAAGACAAGAATGGAGCCAAATGCCCTGGAAACAACAGTAACACCAAGTGCCTGTTGACAGCTAAAATCAAGCCAAATTTTTCACTAAAGCACACAAAAAGATTTCACATGTGCTGTTTTACCAGCAAAGCTGTAAGGATAGTAACTTTTGTTGAGAGAACAACAGTTTCAACCATTGCAGCTATTTTGATAGTGAATCTTTCTATAATCCAAGAGCTAGTTCCTTCCGTGGTGCAATGATATGCAAAGAGCATGTGAGGGGAAAAGGCAGGATAATTTCTCTTTTACAGGTGGGAAATCTGAAACATAGGGGAGATGATGGGATTTTCCCTGAACTTAACAGAAACGGATAAAACCCACCAGACTTCAATGGAGATGTATCCATTTCACAGTTGTATTATGGGAGGCAAGGGCAGCTGCTGACTGCAACTGCGTGATGGTCTTCTGATTTCAAATTTTCTTGTTCACTGTTGGATGGAGGGAAGTGGATGGAGGCAGTGAAGCTGCTGAGGGACTGTGTTAAATGTGCCCATGTAATTACAGGGCAGGAAAGGTGATGGTTGAGAGCCTGTAGTCTTCCAGCACATTTAATAAAGATCTCTTTCCTGCTGCAGCAGCTCGGGCTGACGAAATGGTGTTTGCATATACTTCATGTTTAACCTGAGACACCCTTCATGTCTGGCACTCTGTGTGTGTGTGTTCACTGTGAAGGCTGCAGAGCAACTCAGCTTAAATTTCTCTCCCCGGAGCAGTTCTCTCCTCAATCTGCTATGAAATCCAGCTGGATGGATATAAACACAGGAGGGATTTTTGCATATGAGAAAATACATCAGGGTGGGAAGGGAGGGATGTGCAAACCTCCCTACAGGGAGCTGCATAAATTATCTGTTGAAGAGCTAGGCTTGGCCATCACCATTACTTGAATTATAGGTCTTTAGTCTGAATGGCTTCAAAGCAAGCTATGGTTTTGTGTATTACCCCTTCATCTTTAATATTTAGAAGATGAAAGGAATGATTTCAAGCACTGATGGAGAACTTAGGCAGGAACAGAACATTCTGTTACTTTGTGTAGACAGAGAATATCTGTTAATTATGGTAGAAACTATGAGCACAACTCCATAGAAGAGTTCATTTCTAATGGCTTATGGGATATGCCTGGGGATACATTTACCTGCTTCTGTTCTGACCAATTCAGGCCAAAAGCAGGACATACCAGAAGGCCTGTGGTCTTCAGTTTTTCAGATAAGTTTTTGATCTGTTGGACAAGTCTCAAGACAAAGCTTTGGAAAGATAGCTAAAAACAATGGGTGAAGTTAGTTTATAATTTTATTAATAATTGCAAATTAATACTCTCAATTTTTTTCAAAAGAAAATACCTGGTAACAATAGCAACAAAGCTTTTGGGGGCTTTCCTGTAGACCAGAAAGCTGCTCTTGTGAGGCATAACAACTGTGTATGATGCCAAGGAGAAATGAGAGCTAATAAAATGCAGAATATACATCACCCATTTACATTTATTGCACATTAAACCTCGGCACACACAAAAGATAATGACGGATGCAAATTGAGAGCACTCAAACAGTGTGTCTGTCGATGGGGGACGGGCACGGAGCCAGAGACCCATATTTTCAGCAGCCACGTGTTTTGAGGGAGGGTCAGGGAGGAACCAAACTGCAATGCAGGGTCTGCTAGGCTGCGGATTAACCTCGCTGGGGAAGCGTGCTAGCACCTTTCCTTCTCTTTTGCATCCACATTCACTGCAAGTAATTTATTTGCAGGTGTCACTGAAGCCCAAATACCACTTTGCAAGCCTAGAATTCTGATCCAGACACCCTGTCTTGGGCATATCCTACTGTTGGTTTCTGGTATGGGAATCCCAGATGAGGTCAAACTCCTGTTGGACAAATGTATACAAGGCAGTTCCCAGCTAGAAGATTTTGTTATGAATAGACAATTCAGACAATGGAGTTGGGCATCTCCCTACTTGGGTGGGGTGACACTGAGCTTGGGTGACAGACACGACATCCCATATGGAGTGTGTGGTAGAGCTGGAAATTGCCTTCCAGTGTGTTGCCCTTATGCTGGTGTATTAACAAGGCAAAATTTACCTGTTCTAGGAAGGAGCTGGCTACTTCTTTCTTTATTCTGTATATTCAAACTGTTTACTTTTTTCAGATCACTTCTCTTTAGTCAATCAGCCTAAGAGTCTGCTCCTCTAAAGCAGAAAATCCCCTTTTAGATGGGAACAACAGAGAAAAGTGCAAGTTTCTGCCTATCTGGAGCATGGCTATGGTACTGGAGCAACATCTGGGCTGAACACAAAGCACTTAATATTATAAGCAAGTGAGTTGATGGGTGTCTATCACAGTAGTCACCTGGACAATCACCCAGAGCTCTGATCCTTGTCCAAGTATTTATTTTGAAGAAACAATGCTGGCACCAGAGACTGTTTGTCTTCAGCCTTTCTGTCTCTCCTCCTGTGAGTGAATTGCTACAGGAACATTTTGCTGCTTCCTTTGCTTCTGCTGTGCCAAAGATAAACAGCCCGTCAGCGCGATGCTGAAAAGGAACAGAGAAAGGGGGCTGGAAGTAGTTTAATTACTAAGAGTGCTTGTTTTGTGTATGGTGTGATTGCTTCCTATGATACAGTAACTTCTCTTTCCCTGTGCAAGCATGGTGTTTCTATTTATCAGGATGAAACTGAAGCAGCAAATTACAGAGGGAGAAGGAGAAACTGTATTGCTCTATTTGTAAGCAGAACTGGCAGTGTGTGTGGAAGAGCAGCAGTTCCTGTTGGAAGACTGTTATGGATTTTTCTCTCTGCAGAATTCCAGCTTCTTTGGCCCTTCCTTGCACCTCCTGTTCTTAATCAGATTTTAAAAGGTTGCCCAAGTTCTTGCCAAGTTTGGAAGAGTTGGATATTATTAGTCCCCTAGTAGACAAACTAAGACTCAGCAACATGGGTAGTTCCCTTTTTTTTTTTTCAATACTGAAAAGGTGTTGAAGCTGGAAAATCAGAGAGAATGGACAGGGAAGCTGACTCTGCTCTAGCTCCTTGCAGGCATCTGGGATCTGCCTTGGTTGGGTGCAGAGCTAGTCAAGCCTTGACGCCTTCCATTTGAGGTGTCATGGTCTGTACCCCAGAAAACCAGTTTCAGTGCAGCAATGCACGGACTGGAAAGATGCAGAGCAGCTACTGGATTCCTGTGCTGGTTCATGTGCAGCACTGGGGTCTCTGATGGCAGTTGAGGGGGAAAGGGTTCTGTTTACATTAGGTAACATTTCTTTAATCACCTTTTCCGTTTAATTTTCTGTGCTTTGTGCTGCCTGCTAGGGATCGTTAAGCAATACTCTAGTTATCGCTGCATATCACTTAGTGTGCTTTGCTCTAATAAGCTTTTGTAAATAAAACCCGGAGAGATGAAAAGGCCAATGCCTGATTACGAGCTACCAATTTTGTCTCATTAAGTTCTTATAAGGGGAAAAAAGTAAATAGAATCTTTATCAATCTCATACACTTACAGCGCTGAAGAGAGCTTTCCGCTTTCATTAAGGAGGATGCTGAGAATAGAGATGCATTTCCAGGCGCTTCTGGCTTATAAAGCTGTTAAGGGATGTTTTACTGATGATCAGCTTTTACTTCAATCAAAGATGAGAAGGTAAATCCTGCTTCGGTGGGGGAGTTGGACTAGATGATCTATATGGTCCCTTCCAACTCTAAAAATTCAGTGAAAGATGGAACCAAAGGAATTGTAAAATATTTATATGCAGAGGTTTGAAGAGGCCGATACACCATGATACAACATTTTCCCTCTTCAAATGTATATATTGGCAGTGTTATGGATACTAAAAGAGAATAGCTTTCCTGCTGGAACTTTTTGCATTTCCCTTTTGGTAGCTGTTTACATAGGATAACCAGTAAATGTGGAAAAATACAATACAGGAATCATACATACTTAGGTTCACCTGTCTGCTGATCAACACGAACTTACCTGCCATTTTGTATTTCTTTTCTACATCTACAGTTTAAAAGAAAAAATCCAACTGGAATAGACTTAATCTGTTTCCATCTTTTATGATTCACACTTCCTTGAATGTATTAGTCATCAGTTTAAAGATAATTTACGATTGTTGTCATTTGGCTAATCCAGTAAAAATATCCATAAATTTCACTATGCAAAACTTAAGCCCAATTTCAGTTCTTACTAGATAAATATCTTGACATGGGAAGCCTTCCTTGTTGCAGGTATTTCTCTAAAGTTTGGGGTAACGTGTGCTCCAAAGTCTGCAGTTGGAAAATGTTGGCCAACTATGAGCATACCCTAAACTTCCACTGGCTATTTGAAATTCAAACAATCCTGATGGATTCCCCTCGGGGCAAGGCCATGTGTCCTTGCTTTGCTAGTTATGCATTATTACATTTCTTCTAATCCACTGAATATATAAAAACCCCCATTCTTCATCTTCTATTATATAGTCCCCCTTTATCTTCTTGCACTTCCATATTCCAGCTCCAGTGTCCTTGTGTTTCCTTCCTTCGTGACAATTCAAGCAATTCATTCATCAGACAAATTTGTGAAATAGATAAGTAGAGATGGCTTAGTCAGCTAAATTCTTGTGGGCGTCACAGCACCAGTGCATGATTTAAAAAATTATAATGGCATTTTATTTTGGAGGAGATAGTGTGGAATTTTTATTTTCACTTTTCATGTGTCTCAGGTTCTATTTAGTCTTTTTTTTTTTTACCTAGTCTTCACAGCTTTGACCTCTATCATTTCTGATCATTCCTCCTTTCGTGCTGTTTAGAAACAAGAGCAATCTTCCCCACTGGGTATAATGGCAAGGAGCTTAACCTTTGCCCCTTCCTTTTAAATACTGAACAGAAATCATCCATTAACATTAGCTGAATGAAAGCTGCACTCCTAAAACTGCTTGGCATTATTATATTGACATTTCTGACCTCTGTTGATATTTGAAGCTTGACCATTTTTTTTTGGTGTGCTGTTCTCTGAGAACTCCTCTGACGCACTGCGTATGAACTGCTCAGGAGCTGGGGGTGTCAGAGAGGCATGAAGTAACCCTTCCAGTTTGGAAATTGGGCACTTTTGCTTTCTTAGTTGTGGTGCTGGTTGGGTTTCCTGCATGGTGACATCACGGGCGAGCTGTCTGCCTGTTTGTCACACTACACTCTGGTCATAATTACAGCTGCTTCTCGCTGTAACCACTTGTTCCCCTCACTGGGATGGGAAATACCTTCTGTTCATGGGCTTGGATGGTGCAAGGTGAGCTCTCTGCCATTGCAGACAGTCCAGGCTGTGGTCTGCAACGCATGAAGCTGGTGCTGAAGGATGGGAAAAGCTTTTTGTGAACCAGTGCAGCTTCAGGTTCCTCTGTGACTAGTGGGTACTCCGGATCTGAGGAATGGCCTGGAGGACCTGTCCTTCCAGCACTTCCATTTCTGTGAAAACCTTGCTAAGGCACCTGGACCAGGGATCACATACACACCCCAGTCAATACCTCCAGCTAAAAGCAAGCTCAGCAGTAGGAATACAGATGCCCCAGACGTGCTGATGGCAAAGGCACACATGCCGGTGTCAGACTTAAATATGGCTTAAAAAATACACAGCTTCAATCTACAGGAAATCTAATTTAATGTGTTCTTTAATAAAAAGTGTATTTGCTTTATTGCCCTTAACAGTAAATGCAACAGCACCACCTTTGGGTGCTGGAAGAAAAGGCACTTTGAGCTGCAGCTCCTTTCCCCCTGTTTTCCTGCGTAGCTGACTTATCTGCTGCATTGATGAAGATTTAATATGAATAGTAAAAGTGGGGAGGGGGGGAGGAACTGCTGCAGTACTGAAGTAGCCTATCAGAGGGTAGAAGCAATGGCAGGTCCATAGCTATAGTATACATGATGTCTTGATGCTGGTAGGCAGATGGTGAGCACAGAATGCAGGGACAAACTCAGATTTTGTAGGCAATACTAGGACCCAGAGTCAGGTTAAAGTGTGGGTTGTTTTTTTCCCACCTCTAATTCTTATTTTTGCATCTGGCAATAACTCATGCTAATGTTGTGCATTTTAATTAGGAAGATGAGCTCTGTGAGTAGCAAGCCAGGTACTTTTTCCTCTGGGGGGGAAAAAAAATGGTGTTGAACCTTTCACTCTGGTTTATGGAATGTGTGTGTCTGACTGCATCGGATGGGTGCGTGGGGCTGTGTGGGTGCCCTGGTGTACGTGATGGTTGTGCTGATAAGTGTGTCTGAGCACGTGCTCTGAGCTCCAGTCCACGCTGTGTGTCCGTGGGCAGGCAGGTACTGGTGCAAAACAAGGGCTTCTCTGAAGGTACATTCCTGCAGGTTTCATACTGGTGCTGGATGTGGTTATTGATGTGCTGATGTCTCGCTGTGTGTGCACAGATGTTTGTGCTTGCTTAAGAGCAATCCCTATATAACTCTGTGTGTGCATGTAGGAGTGCTTGCACAAATAGCACTGAAGTTAAAAAAAAAAAAAATAATAAATATCCACGAGAAGTAATTGGATAAATTTATTATTGTCAGTGCACTATAAGTGAGATTTGTGACCAGAGCACCTTTTCCCTCTAAGAAACAGAACAAAAAGCCCCAAACAACCAAGTAAATGAAGTAAAAATGCTGTTGCTTTTATATGTGGAAGGTGAAATATAAACGTTGTTAGCCCTTGCTCTTTCACATGGTCTGAGAGACTGGAAACTTGCTAATCACAGGGAGATAAACCGGAGAAGTGTTGCTAACAAGCCTTCAAACTGACAGCGGGATTTGGCAAGGTTGCTGTACTGCTGTGCTGAAGGTCTTTAAACTTTAGGGGTCATTATCCTCTGACCCTGGAAAAAAATTCTAGCAGACATCCATGTGCACTGGCTGTACAGTTCTCACTCCTAATTGGACACACAAGTGTGCTGAGGAGCATCTGAGATTGCTTGACGGGCTATCTGCATAGTTACCTCATGTCTCTTACTTTGCACCTTTCCAGAACAAGAGAGCAGCTTGTGCTGTGTCTCTCCAAGATGGTCATCAGCCTCTTCCCAAACTTGGGATGCCACTCAAAAAGCTCCCCTGGGCTCCCTGCTGAGCCAGACCTGGCCAAATCCTCTGCTTTTTATAGGTGTTTGTGTCAGTGCAAATACGACCCCAGCCCTGATCCTCTGCACTTAATGTTCACTGGGTCTGCAAAGATTAGCAACTCACAAAACACCTCTTTGCATTTCATGTTCACATCCAGTCTTATGAATTGGTCCCTTTACCTTCAGGCTTGATATTCCCAGGAGTACAGTCCTGCAGCACGATTATCCTGCAGTCTACTTAGCTTTCAGCAAGGTCACTTCCTCACCTTTCTTCTCTCCTCTGTCATTCCCTCTTCCTATACTTGCTTTGATGCAATTGATTTCATTGCTGTTTCTCAGCTCCCCAAAGGGTTTTTCTCACATTGTGCCAAACATGCTGCAGTCATGCACCTCTTAGCAATTCCTGGCTAGGCTCTCCTTAAGACCCTTTAATTGAAAAGGTTCCTAAGATGTAGCACTGTATGCATGTGTAATTTGAAATATCTGTATTTTTTTCTCATAGATTACTTGCATATAATGCTGAAAGGGATGGAATTAACGAGGTGGGATTTGGCCTGTTCCATTTCCTTTTCATTCCTTCCCCATCTCTGAGGCAATAGTAAAAAAAAAAAAAAAAAATTGAGGATCTGCCCATTAGCAGCCACAAAAGGGGAATCAGCTCCCAGGGGTGGAAAGGACAAAACCCATATTTGTATTGGTTCATCTTATTCTGCTGCTGCTCTGTTCTCTTCCCAAGGGTTCTGACACTGGAAAATCGAGCACAGCACTGATTCCACAAAAACTTGTCTGATCTACACTGTGGTCTCATCCATGTGTTGTCAGACCCCTCAGAGTGTCTTTTTGAGGCCCAAAGAGCACTTTTAACCACCTGTGGCTCCTCTTGGAACAGGTTGCAAATGCAGAGCAGTGTCTGAGATCAACCCCCCGAGATCACTTGCTGCAGGTATCTTCTCCTTAGGAAGGTCTCTGGGGCCATAGGCTCTTGGAGGTCGGGGTAAATTATACGTTTTTACAGATGAGTGCAAAGCACTGTGCAGGTGATTTTTAAGTCCCTGTGAAAAATAACATACAGCAGCATTGACACACAACCTCATCCTGCTGGGTGCTGGGGCTTCCCTGGGGAATGTGATGCTGCCAACTCTCTCCGACCTTGGTGCTTGAGATTGTGTGGCACCCTCAGGGAGGCATCTCTGGATCTGGGTGCTCTGGATCAGACTTTTCATTAGCAGTGCTTTCAGACCATGTTCATTAGAACCAATTATTGGCTGAATTATCAATAAAGGGCAGTGTGGTGCCAGCGATGGGTGACTGAGTGAACAACAAGAACATCTAACTTGAGAGCTGCCTCATAGAAAGGGAAGGGAGGACGGAGCAAGAAAATGTTGCTACTTCCATAATATTTCTTTAAGGGGAAAAAAAGAAAGCAAATGAAGTGGAATAAAGGCTGAAAAAATAGAACACCCTGACAGTTCGCTACTGAATGTGGTTTTTCATTTAGAACCAAGAGGGTGGTTCATAACGGGAGCAGAATGAGGAGCACACAAGTGTAGGTGCCATCCCAGGGAGATTTCAAAGAATGTCTTGAATTGAAGAATTTGTGCGATTAGCTGGAATTACACAAAGATGCACAAACAACCTTGGCAAAATGGCATGAGCCAAAAGGGGGGGAAAAAAAAATTCCTCTGCTTCACAGTGTCTGATGCTATTTTATCTTTTGATGTTTGTTTTCTGCACAGTGCCAGCAATTTCTGTCATCTCTGGTGCATGTTGCCAAGTCTATTATTCGGGACGATTCCTGCTTTAAATATTTTTAGCAGCAGCGGATCTTTAATCACGGGGAAATTGTTTTCAGGAATGATTATTTTATGTGCATCCAAAAGCAAATCTGAAGGTCTAGTCCAAATGCGTTTGTGATCATCTCGCAGCCAAAGGACAAAGTGGGAAGGATGGGGCAAACTCAAAGGCCATTAAGGAGAAGGATGTTTCATTTGGATGAAACAACTGAGCTCTGCCCTCTGCTCAATCCGTAGGGTGCTTTTCACTGGTAATGATAAATTCAGTCTGTGACCAGAGGAAGCAGTCCACCCTCTGCTATCCATAATGCTGGAAATTAAGTATTTATCTGCAGTGTGTTTGTGATGAGCTAAGTAAATCATAACTATAGAAAAGGCTTTTTAATGCTCCGCTATATCCATTGTTCTTTTTAAAAGCAGCAATGATTTTTTTGATGTTTCAGAGTTAGATACCCAGCTGGTGGAAGTCCATATAGTTCCATTTGACTTTGCTTAAGGAAATGGCAACTGGAGAGCAGAAATGTAAAGGCAAGCTTGTTGCTTATTATTTCATCCCTAAAATCCCAGAATAGAATTTTGAAAAGTCCTATTAAGAATTTAAGAACTGTGGCTTTGGAGCTAAGTGAGACGTTGACCTTGAATTTGTTCCCTCTATGAGGTAAATCTCACCCAGGATCCGCTGGTATTTGAGTACAAAGCTTCCAGGAACTTTACTGCTGTGTTTCGGTGGGTATGCGCTAAATACCTTTAACAATGTTACCTCGGAATCAGAGGCTTGAAGGTTCAGATAAGCACAAAAAACCTAAGATGATTATCTGAATCAATTTTGGAATGTGAAATTAATATAAGAACTTAACAAGAGCACAGCTTTCCTAACCGCCTATCTGCACGACTCCTATCGATTATTATTTGTGTTAAGGAAGCACCTGCATTTGTCTACTGAAGTTAAAAGCAGGCAGTTTCCATAGTTGGGCTTAAAATCCACAGCTGGGGCTTGCAAACTCAGAAACATGCACACAAGGTGTATTCCTAGGGATTGCTGTGCTACTGGTGAGGCAATAAAGCCTTTAGGAGCTTGTTTGTACAGGTAGACATAGAAAAACTTAATTCCAATTCCTAACTTTCAAAGTGGATGAATTGCGTGACCTGGAATTGCAGTGTGGGCAACCTCGGTCCCAAGGATAGGAAACGGAATTCAGTTGGTGTGGGGGATGTAGGATTGGGAAAGATGGAGTTCCATGGCATCGTGGTGACTGCATGAGCTCTTACCCCGGCCAGGGGTAAAGCAAAATCCCAGTCTGAATCCCAGCAAAATCCCAGTGAAGCTGATGTTTCTCTGTGCCGTTGGGATGGGCTAAGAGCCTACACGCAGGCGGCTTCTGTCTGGTGGGAAGTTATTAAGTCATAGTAACTTGATTGCTTTCAACAATACCCATTCTCTCTAGATGGAATTAAAGTTCCTTTGGTTATGAATGTGTATGACCCCAGGAGGCCAAACGTGTTTTAACTAAATCATTCTGAATTCACATCATTAGTTAATTAGGATCAACTTTCTGAAGTATCTCAGTATTGTACAGGAAAGCTGGGATAGAACAGGAAGACACATTAACCTGCTCATTAGTTAGCCAAGGCTGTCTCTTCTATCATTGCAACTAGTTGGCTTTCCACAGTATATTTTAGTATCTTGCTGTTGGTCCTTCTCTGAGCCTACTGATCTGATAGGACCAGAATATAAAATGAGACAATAAGGAAGAAAGCCCCATAGAATATGTGAGTCCTTCCACACAAAGCTGTGGTTCGAGGTCCATTCTGAGTTCTGTACAGACACAAAAGTGGGTTCTTACGGTAGCCATGGGTACAGGGTCCACCTCTGGACTCTTGACCCTTGTGCAGTTGTATTTGTGACATCCCCAGCGCGGTCACCTCTGTGGAGTGCTGCCTCTCAGCCCCGAGCTGTTTGGCACTTTACTCCCAGTAATGGTAACTAGGGCAACGTCTGATCCGATGGCTGTGACAATCCAGGGAGCAGTCTCGGAGCTGCCCCTCTCCAGCAGCAGCTAATCTTTCCCAGCTAGAACGCCGTCTGCTCCGAGCTGGCCATTTTACTTCCATAGGAAATTACAACAACCGACAGGACCGCATTAGTTACAGTAAATTAGCTTTGGTAACACTCGTAGGGAAACAAGCGTGCAAGCAGTCTCTGAAGGAGTTGAGCTGCTGCTTGCTGGCTGAATCAAGATGGGATGGCGTGTGGGTCCCCATCCTTCAGTACAGTGACAAAGGGCTTTGTTTTAACTTGGGGCAGCAGCCTGTGCTGCAGAGCTCAGGCTGAGCCAGGAAGAGGCATTGCTCGGAATGGTAATTTACAGTGCAATCAACTTGGTAATTTTTGAAGAAAAGGAACTGAAAACCAGAAGAGTAATTCCTCGTCTCTTTTGCAGAAATATGTAGGAGTCAGTTCGTTCTGAGTTATTACAGCGTGTGCCAGTCAAAAGGAGTGTGTGGAACAGGCTAAAACGAGCCCCATTATATTTGTTACTGGTATTGTAGCTGCAGTCTAGCATTCATTAACCAGTTCCTCAATGGCATAGACATACCTGCCTCAGGAAATTAGGAAGAGTGTGATTGAGAAAATTGTCTGGGCTCCAATCAAATCTAAGTCAAAATTAAATGTATTGGAGAGAGTTTAACCTTAGTAAATTGTATATCCTGGGTGGTTCCAAACATATGCTTGTACCTTGCTTGGGAATAAGGTAACATTTACAAAAGCGGATGCTTTTGTTGATAAAACCATTTAGGGGCAAGGTCTATTGTTTTCCTTTGTCATTGTAGGACTGTTTTCTTGTTACGGCTCTAGGCACTGCTATAATGAACACAAGGGCATAAGGTACAGTGCTGGGGCTGCTATGGAAAAAACCACCTCCTTGCTTGAAAAATAGCCTGGTGCTTATTTGTTACTTAGCCCTGCAGAGAACTCCTATGTGAAATATTGGTACTACTGGGCCAAAACAAATGTATGTCACGCGGATGCTAAATGCAAAACATAATCATGTGCTTAAAATCTAAGGTGCTGTATCCATGTGTCAAGAGATGAGTAATGAAATTGGCCCCAGGAGCATAATTCAGTACTCATTAGCCTCCTTGCTTTCATGATTACACTAATTCAAAGAAGGAGATGGCTCAGGTAATCCTACAAGTGATCTTAAAAGAAAAAAGTTTGTTTTAAATTTCTCTTATAATTTTGGGCTGAAAAGAAACCTAGTAATTAAATACAGTGAACGATCCAAAGCAAACCTGAAAGAAATCAAAACGTTTCTTTTTTTAGTTCCGGCATCCTTTTTCCTTTTTTTAAGGTAGTGGTTTCTCTGTAAATGCAAAGGAATGAGACAGGCCCCAAGAAGGGACTACATTGTTTGCAAATGAGTTCATACAGTGGGATCCATGGCTTGGCTGACCCCTTGGCACTCCAGTAGCAGTTAACTCCAGATAAGCATAGTAAATATGATTATAAAGCCTAATCAAGAGGTAAAGGACTGATCTGGTTGCTTTACCAGGCGGGCTCTGATATGTATGAAGGGTGTCATGGAAACTCAGGTAGCTCCCATCAGTTTTGCAGCTGCTCAGCTGGCAGAATCCCTGGCAGTTCATCCTGCAAAGCTTATGGCATGGGACTGGGCCCCATCGTGGGAGAAACCCGGAGCTGGAAGATGTCCTGCAAACCTGCTGCAGAAATCCAGTTTCCTTTGTTATGCTGCTGTTGTAAATCAGGGCTTTCACAGAAACCTGAGGGAGTCTGCTTCTGTGGGAGTGCCACACACCATTTGCTTTTCATTCTTTCTTTGTTTAAATCACTTTAGGCTTCTAGTTAGGAAACAGACCCATAAGACAGACAGCAACCAATCTCCCACCACCAAGAGCAGATAGCTATGTAAAATTTAACTGAGCGAATACTTCTGGGATTGCAAGCTTTTAAGGATAGGCAGGAGATCTTCAAAGTCTCCAAAGGGATTTATAATGTTGCCAGTTTTTGTGATTCTCTCAATATTTACTGTTTGTTCTTAAGGCTGCGTTTGTTGCAGAGACGTGATTACTTGTGAATCTCGGCATTATCCACTTGTTTCTTTATGAAAAGGAATGTAGATTTAGAAGCAAAATGGAGCATGTGCCTTACCTACACCATGGGGCAAATAGAAAGAAATCTAAGCTTGAACTTTTAAGACATTCCATAAATTTGATCGGGCTTTTGTGTTTTGAGCTGTGCCTTTGACACACGATAGCCTTAGTCGAGCTGTATACTGCCTCTGTGCCTCAGTTTCCCTGTCTCTACCACACCTGAGGCAGATTGCTGTTTTGTTAGTGCTGTGACCACTCCAGAGGAAAAGTTTTCTGTTTGTTATTAAAAATCACTTGGATGTAAATGCCTAATTCTTAATGCTTTATATAAGCTTACAAATCTGTACCAGGGGAATATGATTCTCCAGGACCCACAGTTTTACCTCTGAGCTGTGCTGGGAGAGGGATGCAGAAGTTCAGTTTCAGCCACTCCTCTCCTGCCAGAGCTGGAACTGCACGTGTATAGAAGCTTTTTCAGAGATGTTCTCCCTCAGTCTGTGTTTCTTCTACCTTAAAGCCAAAGCAGATCTACCTCCCAGCTGCTGCTACCCAGCCTCATAGTGTACTAAGCCACAGATCTTCCTTTACCCTCTGGCACCTTAACTATCTTCTCTAATGTAATTAAAATGATAATTATTCCCCATCCAGAACATTTCTCTTACTTATAGTCTGTGGAAGTATTAAAGTTGATTAAACACATATGCTGCTGGTAGATAGTGCCTCCAATCACATATGGAGCGATAAAGGGTTAGGGAAGGGAGGACACAATATAATGCAATACTCTGCTAATGCAAAAGAAAGGGCAACTGAGACAAGCCGAGTCTGTAACGCAGGGAAGGCTGCGTTCAACAAAAAGACCTCTTTGCATAAGGTAGGGCTAAGGCAGGGGGGAGAACAGCCCATAGAAGTTTTCTCTGAGAGAGCTGGGAGAGCATTTCTTAGCTCTTTACCTGTCAGAGGCCAAACATCTGCACTGCCAAAACCCATCAGTTCAGCCAGGAGACAACCCTCATTTCCTGGTGTCTCTGCAGTCCTGTTGCTTGGTTTCGGTTTGGGGTGCACATGCTCAGTTTTGGGTGAATGCAAATGCAGTGAGACGGTGTACACAGGCATATGCCAGATAAATCTGATCTGTCTGTATTTGTCTGGTTACCCATATGTCTAGCCATCCATTTATTCCTTTATTTATTTGCTGTTGTCTTAAATATGCCTTCTCTCCATCCTGATAGAGCAAACGGAATCAGGGGGGCAATATTATTAATGACTATTTCACAGTGTGTTTTCCTGCAGACTGGAATTGGAAAGCAATGTCTGAGGTATATCTATGCAAACAGCACCCCATCTTGACAGAGCTGGCTTGGGGCTGCGAGCAGGTCAGTGGTGGCACCGTGACATTTTTCCCCTTAGGAGCCCCTGCGTGGGCATGGGGTACAGGAGCCCTGCACCCATCTCAGGTACTGCCCTGTCCAAGACCCACGTGCTATGAATAACCAACAGTGGAAACCCATGGCAGTTTTGGGCTTGAAGAACACTCTGGAGGAAAGTTTGCAGGGTTTTGTGGATAAAGAGAAATTCAGTCTCTGAGGTTTTCAAAGAATTTTATTGAACTAGTATGAAAACTAATACGAAGCAAAGCTATTTCCTCATCCCCTGATCTCCCAGACTAGACACAAACTGCTGAAGGTGGCCAAGTTCCTCACCACAAACAAGTGTATCTTTATGTATCTTAAAAGCATTAGTAAGACTGCGAGGCGAAAGGGACAGAAATAGCACTTGCTTTCACAGTGTAATTGCCTATATTCCATCTGGGGAAGAAGTGTGCGTTTTCTAATTTGCAGAAGTCACAATCTAAAATGCTTTAAAATGTACTTTCCCCCCTGCCCCCGTTTTCCACCCATGGAAAAAGTGCTGAGGTAGATTTTTCTTTCCCTGTAAACAGGATGCATTTATCGTTGTGGTGGGTACACTGCACACTTTACAAAGAAAAGAGAGTGGAAGTCAGAGCGAGAGAGAGAATTACAAAAGCTGCACAGATTGAATTTGCTCCCCTCTATACTGGAGGGAAAGAATAGGAGCATGTTGGTGTGGAACAAGGTCTTTGATCATATGAAAAATTGGAGGAAGCTGCAGAGGTAGGGGCAATTTTTGAATAACTAACAAAAAAAATTGTTTGGTGCTGCTCAGTATTTATTCCTTTCTAATCGCTCCCTCTGAACTCCTTGCTTCTCTTCTGTTGCTGTCAGCAAAGTCTCATAGAAGACCCAGGTTTCTTTCCCTGCTTCTGCAGGGACAAGAGTGCATTACTTGGGCTGTAAAGGTAAAGATGCTGAAGCACAGGTTTCTATTTACCCACTTTCTTGACCCACACATTTTCTGCCCACATAGCCTTTTGTTAACCTGGCTGTACCTCAGGGCTGTTTATTTTTTGATATATGTCTGCATGGTACCCTAGCACAGGTCCAGAGTCTGTAGCTGCAGCAGCTGTAGATAACAAATATCTAGATCTTACTGCCAGGAAATAGCATACCGTGAGGATTCCCTTCTGTAAAACTTACTTTTTCCCTTTCCAGAAAAAGCTACGTGGGGTATTTCGCCTAAAGGAGGCCATGGCTATCCATGAGAAGCTCAAATGTAAGGATGCAACCTGTAATTTATTTGTGTATCCAAGATCTCCAAGCCTGAGATGTTGTTTACAGGAGATGACACTTTGAAACCAGGTCTGTGTGCTCCTGCCCTCTCCAATGCTTTGCCCATCGATGGCTACAAATCAGTGTCCCCCACTCTGAGAAAGGCCCTTGCAGGGTGTGTGACAGGGCTTTGAGTCAGCCTTTGGGTAAATTGGAAGCTCTTTGTGACCATCTATCTTGCTCTGGTGCACGAATAGATGATGAGTAGACCCTGTTGTAGCTCATCCTCTGCCCATCCATCATCTACCCTGCCACCCGCTGTCCCCTTAATGAAGGGAACGGAGATAGATGAGAGCCAGACAGACAAACGGACATCGGCTGACAAAGGGATATGCTCCTGGGTTTCACTTCTCTCAGCACCATAGAAATAAAGGATACATGGAGCTAATTGAGCTACTTACCCTTGATGGAAACTGTTACAGTTGGGGTTTTTTCAATATTTATTTTCTTAGGGAATTTCATATAAGAATTGACTTGGGAATGGTTAGACAGACACGTGTTTGTGGGGTTGTAGGTAAAGCAGGAATCATTAACCAAAAGAAATTGGTGGGAATGACTAATTCTCTGGAATACTACTCTACCTCTGTGATCCAGCTGCTACAACATGGCACACAGAGACAGGGGGATGTCCTGTACAAGCAGGAGAACCCAGTAACTTTATGCCATACTAATGTATTTGTACGGAACCTAACGCAGAGGTGATTGATACCTGGCAGGACCTCAGTGGCCTTTGGATCAAGCTTGTATTCACAGAATGAGACATCTACAGCATTAATTATACTCAGGGCTTTCATGGCAAGTGGATCTTAAAGCAGTTTGCAAAAGCAAGCCATCTCTTGTACCCCATCCCTCGTGCTGGGTGGGTATGTCACCCCGTGCATGACAGTCGGGCAGTGGAGATAATAAAAAATATCTCTGGCACCTTCTCATTTCTGATCTCAGATTAACGCTGCCTACAAGGAGGAACTCTTACCTTTGCATTTGACTGTTGTCAGAGAAACAGTGATGGAGCAGTAGTTTCCTGACAGCCTTATCTCTCCCAGAGAAACCTCTACAGAGTTTCTTGTAACCCAAAGAAGATTTGCTCCTGTGCCAAGAGAACATACAAGAGGACGTGTAAGGGCACCATCTGGAGCCCCCTGCTGCAGTGGTATTAGAGACATCCAGCTGAAATGACTCGCAATGAAAGTGCCATTTGTTTTTAGAAGCGAAAATGGAAATTCATTATCCTGCAGGAGGGGAGGTGACACTCGTGTGTTCTTGCCCCAGATGCCGGGTTCAGCAAGCAACGGAACAAGCTGAGCATAAAACTTCCCAAACATTTACATTGATTCAGAAAGTTGCAGTAGGAGAACCGATGTGTCTCTACCCTGTCCTGTCTGCCTTTCTCCTCTCCTGTGGAGTTATTTCAAGCCAGCTCATGCTGAGAGTTCCCTGCTGAAGACTGCTGCTGTCCTCATCATCGCTAATGCATATTGACATGTATTTATCTTCTAGCAGTGATTGCCAAGAGGAAGCAGTCACTCCCACGGATGCTCAGGTATGTGAGGCACCAGCCTGGTGAGAATGCAGTGGGCATTTCTGTGGGGCACACAAAACTCAGCTGCAGAATGCCAACACTCTGCTTCCAAGCAAACTCTGCCCGTGGCCAGCGGCAGCTTGCTCTATGGGATGGATGGTGTGGTCAAGGCATAACATAAAAGCGGTAAAAATCTGTTGCATCCTGCTGAGCCACCTGTGGATTGTAAAGTGTGCCTGATGATACATAAAACCAGACCTGAATAGAAGCTGTTGCATTCAAGTTGCACTGTGTCCTTTGGAGATGGGTAGCGGGCTCCCCAGGTGGAAGCAAATACCTGATTAACTCTGGCACAGTGTTTGGCAGATCTGCAGGGCCCTGGGAAACAAGAGAAAGACAAAGAGAGGGATCCGTGATCAATAATTAATTGCCGCACTCAGTGTTTCACTGAGAAATGATTACACTGTTCCAAAACTGCCTCTTCTTTTTCTCCTCTTGTTCAAGTTATCTCAGTGTTTCTGTCCATCAAATCCATTTTTGAGTGAGCATCGTGGCAATGGCTGTGTTTTCAGTCCTGACTGGGCACCGATGCTATAATAAACACAAATATCTTCCAGGCCTCTGATCGCATCCAGGATGAAAGCTACATGAGCAGTAATTGTCTCCCTGTGTACTGCTTCTGGATGCTGTACACGGGCTGCGATGAACTTACCAGCTTGTTTGGCACCATCCAGGCAAAGCAAGTGCACTGCCAGTTCTGCTTCTGTATCTCCTTTGCCAGGGGATAATTAGACCTGCACAAGGTGGTCCTGGCAAATAATACGATACTCACCTGATGTAGCAGGAGATACAGGTTACATTAATTGCAAGGTTTGGGAATTTTTCAACCTACACAGATTCTTCCCCTTCTTAGATGAGGATAATGTCTGAACATCTCACCAGCTTGAATGCTTTATTTTACCAGTGCTGCCACAAGCTAAACAAGGATTACTCCCGTTTTGTAGGAAGAACTGAATCACAGAGGGTTCAAATGACTTGTCACAGGGAGTAGGTGGTGGCACCAGGAATGAATGTAGTTCTGATGCCTATTAACTATTTTGATTAACCTCCCTGGATCTGTCTGTACATGCTTATTGGTGGTCTTTTAGGAGTTTTGCCTCAGAATCAAGTGAAGCTGGCAATTTTTCAGTGTTTCAGGGTAAAATCAGATGACATTTGTTATTGTGTCCCATTGTTTAGTCACACAATAGGACTTTTTCAGCATTTAAGGACAGTAAATTTCTTGCACACAATGTCCCACAAGCAGAGAGGATGGAAAGAGGCAAATCTCCCTTTGCCTTGAAGTGACTTTCTCCCAACCCATCTTGCAGCACCGGATTATTTGAAAGAAACTGGAACCTTGTTTAGATCACTGGGAACTAAGTGCAGAGAGGGGCAGGGAAGGCTGCAGTGATTTCAATGTGACGTTAGGAAAGAAAGAGAAAAGGTGCCTTTTGGCTGAAAGGAGAATGGGGAAAGACAGTTCTCTCCCTCCCTAAACGAACCCATCTGCAACAGTTCCAATTTGGATCCAAATAATATCTGAGGTTTGGGATTCAGCAGCAAACTAGCTTTGAGTCCTTAATCCCAGCGCCTGATGTTTGGGGGTGTTGGGATTTAGAGCTAATTAATTCAGCCACCTGTAATTTTTGCTCAGATGTGCTGTCTGACTTTTCCTTAGATATATCATATGGTTTGGAACCTGCAGACAACGCTGGCCTGAATCCTAATCCCCCATACTGCTTATTTGTAAAAATCTTTCCCTTCTTTTTTTTTTCCACACTTTTTCTTGTTTGTTCTTCTTTTCTTCCACCTTTCTCCTGCTGCTGTCTCCCTCATCTGGGTCCTTACTCAAAAAAAAAAAAAACAAAACGCAACCAAAAAAATAAAAAATCTGACATGCAGTAAGTGATTGGGCTCTGCACGAAGGGGACAGGGGTGTTCTGTTCCCTTCAGGGCTGTCTGCAGAACGATGCTCCCAGTGCCTGTCCCAGTCTCCCTGGCTGGTTTCATCTCTGCACAAAAGATTCAGTGCCGAGTGTTCCTGTTGGGAACAAGGCTTCAGGTGATAAATATTGCAAGATCTAGAAAGCCCAGGAGTCCTGTCCTGATTTTTTTCCCTTGGCAGTGAAAGGATGGAAGAAGAATGAAAAGATAATTAGTTTGGAGTTTTCAGAAATGAAATGGAAAAGGTTAGTTCATTCCCTTCTAACGCCAAGTGAAACCTTGGGCTTAAACTGTCCAGGCTCTCAGGTCCCACACAGCGGATGTGTCTGCTTGCTTGTTCCCAAAACACCCTCTGCTCTTTTGTTCCTGTAAAAATAATGCCTCACAATAGCTAAAGCTGGAGTCAGTTTTCCCGCATCTGTAGAGCCTGGAGCTGTTATTTTTTATGACTGCTTTTCATATTATGTTAGTGCCAAGTGAGCCTGGGAGCTGGGTTCTGCTGGGTGCCACGGCAGCAGGAGGCAGCTGCAGCCCCAGCAGCTCGGAGCCCGGGGCTCCGGCCAGGAACCGGCTCTGGGCATTCACGCAGAGCTTAATGGTTTCAGTGGGAGCTCCACGCTGAAGAAGGGCCTCTCTTCACATTTTATGCAGGCCCGGAGGCTAATAAGTACATGAAAATATGAGGAGGGATGGAAGATGTCAGAGCAACAGGAACAAGGTAGTGCTGCTGCGTTGATTACCTTTACCTCCAGGTTTTTGCTACCTAATATAGATTCACTAAACCAATCAACAGTGCATCCTCTGCCCAGCTGCTATCAGCAGGACTGTGAGTTTCTGAGCTAGTCCATTTGAATTTCCAAATCCCCACCAGACTTACCTTGATTTTGCAAGGGAAAATGATCAGGCTTTGCAGGATATCCTAGTTCTATCTCTGTTTTCCCAGGCTGTTAAGGATGGCTGCTAATAAAACTTCCCCTAAGCCATGTTCGTCATTTCACTTTACATAAATTGGTAGCAAACTTGAGAAAATCCTACAGCTGCAAGCCCTTTACATGGTTTGGAAGTCTCTCTTGCAAATACATCCTATTGCCTGGTAGATTCAGGTGTATGAAACCCCTCCTTTGTCTCCTGCTACCTTGCCAAGCACCAGCTTATATTCCTGTCTCATGCAATCAGGCAGCAGAGCTGTAGTTTCTGGTGCTGGCAGCTGTTCATTAATATTGTCATCCACGCTTGGATCTGTCTTTAGGACTCGGGTGAAGCACTTTGATACTGGCCTATTCAGACTGTTAATTCATGCTACCACCGTTTCCCTTGCAGAAGTCTCTCTTTTGAAGGTACAGAGAGGCCACCCAGGTTGTTTCGATTGAAGGTCAGGGGACATCTGTGGTGGTAGCAACAAATAGGCCAAAAGGACCCTGGAGCTCATAGGCCATTGCTGTTCGAAGGAGATAAAGTTATAACTATTTAACATTCCTGCGTGTGAAATTAGAATGATCACATAATCTCCTTAGTCTCTGACTACAGGTCCATCATGGGAATATGAATCTTAATTGGTATTTTCTTATCAATACACTCAAGTTGAGGGATTAAGGATAAGACTCTTAATACAACCTGAATTTTTGGAAGATGCTTCTGATTTTAGTGTGATCAAAGAAGCATCGTTTGTGCAGGGAGAGCCTGGGGAGGAGGAGTGTAGGAACATGAACGTCCGTTCTCAAGGTGCACATACTCTGCACACGCAGTCCCACCCGTGCTCTTCCTCACCTCACACCTAATGTACAGCCTGTGCAAAATGTCTCAAAGAATCAGTAGCACAGACAGGTAGGAAATGCATCATCACTTGGTCTCCAGGTAGTTTTTTAGCCATTTTATTGGTGTGACTATGCTTTAAATGATGTTCCATAAAATAGATCTGTGACCACGTGAATAAATACACAAAGGAATCCTGTTGGTTGCTCTATTTTTATTTGCCATTTAAAGTTAAGGGCACGGTTCAAAACTTTGCTGAACAGTGATGATAAGATGAATCCCTTTAATGCATACCAAAGATGCGTTACAACGGCATATTGCATCTCCTCTGTCTTCTCCTAAATACAGCATCATGAATCACCGTGTTAATGCTAAACTCTTGCCGTCCGACCAGATGAAGAGTGGCAGGTATAATATACCATCAGCCCAGTCCCAGAGCACCAGCTGCTGGCTTTGTCAGGGTGACCTGGAGCAACAGCAGGATGTGTGGATCGGTGTATTTTCCTCTGATTAAGCGTGAACTCGGGGCTCCTTGGAGTACATTAGTGTGCAGGAATGCCCTCTGTGCGAGCCTGCCTGCCAGCACACATCCGTGTCCATCTTCATTTGCAGTGAAAGGCAGAGGTTTGTACTTTCTGTGGTAGTAAATGGGCAAATACGACTGCAATAACCAAATCTGCAATTCGCTTCTGTGGTGGGAGCTCTTCCTCTTTGCTCCCTCCCTGTCAGCTCCAAGTTGCATTTCTCTCTTCATTATGTCAGCTATAACTATATATCTCAGCCCTCCTTCCCTGCTCCCCCTTATTCCCTAGAGCTTTTCCCGTGAAGTTCTTGTATTTCATTCTTTCTTAACTGCAGTTATGTCCTCTGCCTGACCATCAACCTTAGAAGTTGTCTGGATACAAGGAAATACTGCTGCACGGGGGGATATTTCCATCACCTCACTCTCTAGAATGCTGGGGTTCAAAGCACGTCTCTGTAGACTCCTCTCACAGTCGCAAGACGAATTCCTCTTGTGAGCAATTCAGAGGCAGACGGAGCTTGGGAGCGGAGGCAGCTTGGAGTGAGGAGGAGCCGACGATATCAGTTTAATAATCATCCCTTTGCGAACGAGAGCGTCTGTGCAGACAGCCCTGAGTGCAGAGATGATAAGGAAAGAACCCCCACTTGTTTTCATTTTTCATTGCTGTCAAGCAGGAAGATCACAAGATTTGGCTATCGTAACGTAGCGCGTATACACGCTGGGCTGTGTCTCCTCTTTAAGACGTCCAGCGTTGAAGGCAGTTGGAGACTGGCAGAACCACAGCCCAGATGGTGGCCTAGTCCAGCCTAGGAATTGCAGTGTGTCCCACATTAGCTGCATCAGGCCTCATTTTCCTCTCAAATCCCTGTGTATCAGCAGTATTCACAATTTGCACCTTGTAACCAGTAAAAGAATTGTACTTTCTTTTCCCAGATTCAGTGCCTGAAAGGTTAGAAAGTGAGAAGAGTGTTTTATTCCTAGAACTCAGAGCGTTTATGATTTTCCTCGTTATCCAGATGGAGGTGGGGACACATGGAGGGGCATGACTGCATATATTAAGGATGCCATATACAGAGTCAGTGGCAAACTGGGAAAAACTCCCGTAACTTCCAAGACCAAATGGTGTCAGAGAGACCAGAGGAAAAGCCTGGCAGAAAATGACAAACACTCCCTTTCCAGGGAGCCAGAATCCCATCTAACTCAAACAGCCACCAGTACTGCTCTTGGCACCAGAGTGTCAAGTCTCCTGAAATTGCCCTGCTGCTTAATCCTTCATGCCTAGCGTAACATGATGCTTAATTAAATATACCGCTTCCTCTTCCAAGTAACGTTTTCAGGAGTAAATGGAACCCTTGGCCTCGATGAACAGGCCATTTTGTGTGTAGTTATTAGAGTCAGTTTGTGAGATGAGCTTGCTGTGTGGCGGCGATGGTTATTATAATACAGCTGTCAAAGCCACGCTCTGCCCCCATCGCAGAGGGTGAAGGAAAAGCTGCCCAGCTCCCACCAGGCACAGCCAGGAAAACCTCCAGCCCCGGGATGCAACACGGGGTCCCAGTCCAGCCTCATTATTCCCAATGGCAGTAACGAGCCATGTTAGACCACTGAGCCTGAGCTCACCTGGGCTGTGCCATAATCAGCCAGCTTTAAATGAACTTTTCTCCTCCGTGTGGCGTAGCATCAAACTCCTGAGCTTGGGAGCACGGTTGGTACCTGGCACCTTAGAGCAAGGTATCTGTTTTTAGAGCCCTGCCAGCGTGGGGAAAGCGTGCAGGTGGTGAAACCTAAACCTGTATGGGGAAACAACACCACGTCTCTGCATTGTGGCTACAGCTGGAACGCCTGCTTGCCCACACCCCGGGCCAGCTGGGTGTCAGCCAGGTCTGGAGTGGAAGCCGTACAGAGGGATTAGTGTGGTGCCAGCACCAGGCTAAAAAACTCTCCTGAGAGGCTGGGAATATTACCCTGGGCTCAGCATCACTCTAAAACTGGTCCACCCCTCCTGGACTGGAGCTGACTCGCATCTGCCCATAGCTGATCCTGTAGATATTGTTTTAAATCCATCGTTTGCACACCAGTTCTCTGTGTAATGGTGAATCTCACCCAGTACAATTACCATCCAGCTCCAGTCCCTAAGGTCAGAAGCTGGTTTGAGGAATAAGTGTATCCAGGAAACTTTGGGTGATCTGGTATGCACAGGCTCAGGCACTATCTGGAAAATTTCAGTTCAGGAGTCTGCACTTAATTAAAACTGCAAAATAGAACAATTAGCTGAGGCTGAAAATTTCCTACAGCCTCGGCTGAGTGTAACGGGAGTTTTCTAATCTCTCTATTTATCTTATTGTTAATCTGTAGCTATCACTTAAAATAATTCTCCAAACTTTGATGGGTTCATTTGGAAACTACTCAGATAACAATGGAAACATTAAACTTTTATTTTGTGAAGCTTAATTTGCCTTCACTTGTTGGTTTTTTTTCAGTGCTTGCCATTATGAAAGGGAGCTTGTGCTCTGATCTCAGGCCTGGTACATTATGGAGGATGCTGTTGGGGAACCAGCACTGGCTTGGCTGGCGGAAAGGGCAGAATATCATTTAAGGCAGTTTTCAGATGCTGTAGCAACTCCCACTTTTAGTCAGTTGAGGGAAAACAGGCAGCAGAGTCTTGGGCCAGGAAAAAGCAGTTGAGGTATGGGGCCTTTGATGTCTGAAAATTGGTTTTTCTTCAGAAGGAGAAAAAGCTTCCTGTCAGTTCACAGCTCCAGTCACGGGCAGTGGTGGCTTTTTCCTGTAGTCACAGTTCAAAACCAGAGTAACAGTTAAAGAATAAATAGTGTCTAATGCTTAGTTGGTCACGGGGCATTACTTTAGGTCCATTTTCTGCTTGTCAGGCTAGGGGCATCTGATGGAATTGGCACTGGTGAGAAGCTGCATTGCTGGTTCGGGGTGTCACAAACTTCTGCTGATGCATTTCGTATGAGCCACGCAGCTCCTGTCACCCTGTCCCCCTGTCCGTCTGTCCCAGCCTGCCATGCAGGCTCCCTGGGCTCGGCCAGGGTTTAAGTCACACCCTCTGTTTGCTGGGTAACAAGGCTGGCAGTTCTGGCCCATGTGGGTTTTTCTGTTTAATCCAGTCTAGACCCTCTTCTTTCGGGCGGTTTCACAGCATCGCTGGACAGGCAGGAATAACCCCTGTTGTCTGCTGGCCTCAGGCAGCGCTGTAATGGGGGGACAACAGCTCTCCCCCCCCTGCCCCTTCTCTCTGGAGCCCTCCTGTTCCACCTTACCATTTGATTCAATAATCATGAATAAACTGTGGGAAGAGCTGACCTTTGCAGTGACCCTTCCTGCACAAAGCTCGAGTTCTCGCTGAGAGCTGCATTTTTGTTTTTAGCAGGAGTTTTAAGCACTCTAATTAAATCAGGGACCTGGTTTAATAATCCTGGTTGGCTTAGGCATCTGAGACAATTCGTGCACAGTTGCTTTATTAATGCAGCAGTAATCTCCAGGTTGGGAGTTCACCTCTTTACTCATTCATCCAATTCTTTGGGAACGGGGAATGTTTTTTAAAGCAGCACGTGCTCTGGCTGGGAAGGCCCAGTCTCCAGCCCAGTGCACAGAAGGAAGGCACTTGCCCAAAGAGGGCAGGGGAGGATGGAGCAGGGAAACCGCACTGACAATTTTCCATCAGGCTTTCACATTTTACCACTTTGTATTTCCACAGCAACCGGCATAGTTCAGGTCCAGAGCAAGCCCAGAAAAAACCATGGCCAGGTGTTGAGCTGAAAATCACATTGTTCTGTAAGTCATAAGTGTGTGGCTTTGGCTATTGAGCTTCCTACATGTGGCTTGGGTTGGAAATTATTCTAGTACCCTCCCTGTAAAACTGATATATTCATCCGGTGTCAGATGCTGTTTGCACTCTTAAGGGTGTAAACCAGGAGCCACTCGATTCAAATTGACAGCTACACCACATAAAAATTGGCGTGAGCAAGAGGAGAATCTGTATTTTCAAGGTGCAGAATGAAATGCCTTTCAAAATGCTGCATAGTGTACAACCTAGCAAGTATACAGGATAGTTTGATTTTTCTTGGTCCTCCAAATACGTAAGAGGTTAGAGATAAGAAAAGGAAAAATATGCATTGTTCGATATGCGGAAACTACATCACAAGGTGGCTCGAAGGCAAATATGTTTTCTTAGATGACACCAGTTTCTTAGCAAAATATCTGACGTCTCAGCTGTTGTAAATCACCACTGCTGTGCTGACACAAGTGAAGCTGCATCGATTTACACCAACCGATGATCTGGTCTTTATTCATTATTATGACCTCAAATTAATCCCTCTGGAGAAAAACAGAGAAGTTGGGAAAGTTGGGCTAGTTTGTTTTGCATGTGCATTCAGTCAAGACAACTTCCAGAAGCTCAGATAAAGAAAAAACATTAAAATGAAGCAAAGATGAGTAATTGATGATCACAACTGTGATTATAAGGTATAATTACAATTAGCTGCACAAGAGTGTTAATCATGAAAATAATTACGTGTCAGCTGTTTCCAAAAGAAAAGGGAATGTAATTAAGTGGCCCAAATGGGTGACAAAAACATAGTGCAGGAGTGAGAGAGATGGTGTTGGCAGAAGGGGAACAGGAGTGTGCTTAGAGGAAAAGTCCACTGGATATTTGCTATTGCCTTGACACCTTCCAAGTCAAGCTCTTAGCTCTAATAATGGGCTGTTTAGGTTGATGGAGCCAATTTTACCACCGCTAGAAAATGGGGAGAGAAGGAATCTCGAAGGTACAGCCGGACTTCTAATCTGTGATAGGTTAGGGCTGTTTTTATTTCTTTTGCAATGGGATTTAGATCACACCAGTCCTCAAGTCACCTCTCCTTTACTGGACTCCGCTACCAAATGGAGCTTCTTGGTTAGTCCCACAAAAAAAGGCCACCTGGGTTTTAGAAGATATTTACAAAGCAAATCTCTTTTATTCTCATGGGGCTATTTTAGCTGGCTGTACCGGGAGCTTGCTTTTGGTCTTTTCCCTCTTTTTGCTTAGACAGCTCCTTCTTGTTCCAGCTGGTGTTGGGTGAATCAAATATTGCAGCCTCCAGAGCAGGTCACTGTGCCACAGGGTATGTGTCAGAAAACCCAGCCGGCCATTCCCTTACACACACATCGTGAATTAGAAAAAACTCTCTTCAGAGAGTGAGGGTGGCAGGGTCCTGTAATTTATCTTGTGTGAAATGAGCTTGTTTGAATGGACTGGAAAAGCCAAACCGTTAATTTGGAATAGCTTCTGGACCCTGCAGAGCTGCAATGCCATTCTATGTAACCACAACCATAAAAGTTATGGGATTTTAATACTCTTTCCTTTTTTTTTTTTTTTTTATTTTGTCCTGCTGCAGGTCAGTGCTGGCTGCTCTGGTTGCAAGCCTCTGAATGCTTCTTCACCTCACCACTCACATGTGAACAATCGAGTAAGTTTGCTCAGTGTGAATTCTCTTCTTTAAACTCATTAAAGTGTGCCAAGCCTCTCCAAGAGCCATTTGACAAACTCCCCTGAGTAGCAAAGTAGTGTTTATTATGATTATTATTACTATTATTATTTTTCTCTCAGCTCCAGCTGTAATGTAAACACCATTATGTTTTAATTATCTGTTTGAAAAGGAGATTTAAAAGTGAATCCCCCAGGAACCTGGCCAGCATACACAATAGAAATCCCCTTGAGAGTCACTCCAGGAGGTGAAATCTGACATGGGAGGCATCAAAAATGTGCTGGAAGGGAGAGGGCTGAATGTCACAGCCATCCCCTACCCACAGAGTCTTTTGTCCCATAGAGGTGGGACTGAAAGCTGATGAATCCCCCCCTTCCAGGTCTGTTCTCAGGTGTGTGTTAGGGGAAGGAAGGTGCTGGAAAAAGGATGTTTTTCTACCTTTGGTAAAGGGATTGTCACCCATTCAGCAGAGAAGGGACCCGGGAACTAAAGGAGCATCATCCTAAAGACGAGGGAATGAAAATGCATTGGTTGCCATGGTGCTTCGTCTCAGACAGGATGATAATAACAAGGATGAGATCACGCAGACGGCGTCCCTCTGCAGACCCTCTGCAGATCACCAGCTGGAGATCTGAAATTCTCAGCCAGCTTTTCAGATCCCTTTTCTCCTTCCTCACTCCTAAGCCAGCTCTGCTCTCTGCCCTGTCACACCCTTCAAAGGGAACTAGGAGCTCTCTACTCTTTGCTGGTTTTCCTCCCCTTTCTCAAGCTTAGGACTGGGTTTTAATGTGAAGGATTTGGTGGGGAACGCTTGGACTCACCCAAGTAAGGAAACGGGCAGGATAAGTTGTCAGGACAGGTGACCAAAGGGCATGCAAATGCAATCAAGAATTAAGTATGCTGCCAAAAGGAAAGGCACACTGAGGGAGTGAAGTCAGATCAAAAACAAGACAGGAATAAATTGTTGCAAAACCTGAAAAACATCTCTCTCTTGCTTCTTAAGCTTGAAGTGAACTCAGCTTTGTGACCCCTTTTTCACACCCTTGCATTGGGACAAATCTATTTGCCAGTTCCTCCTCCGCACTGTAATCACTCCACTGTTTAATGTTCTGCATTTTCTGTTATCACTCATCTCCTCAAATGAAAGGCAGGAGCCCAGGCTGCTCCTCTGCCCGTGCTGTAAATCGCAGCCCTCCTGCCTGCCAGGGCCATGGGAGCTGGATTCCCTCCCTCCCTCCCCTGTGTGACCACCTGTAGGGAGGATGGACCACGGTGCACAACAGGTTTCTAGACTGCAAAGCTCTTTTTCCCCTTCCTGCACCCCAGAGAGGGCAGCAGCCCCCCAAGAGAAGGTGCTGTAACGTCATGACTTACATGGGACCATAACACCTTAAAACTAAAAGGTTCCCAGAAACTTGGAAGAGGCCCTCCTGCGTCTCACAAATCCACACACCTTAAAATTCCTCGGGGGGGAGTGACACTGTGAAGATGTGCGATGAGAATATTAACACCCCCAGGGTTACCCAAATTAAAAAAAATATATATTTTTAATAACTCTAAACATCTCTTCAGCTTTCATTAGTCTCCTCTTTGGCTTTATAGTGCTGGGCATGAAGAATATGAGGATTTGAAGAATTAACTGAATTAATGAGGGCTGATTATTAATGTTCAGAGCTCAATAAAAGAGGGAGAGAGAGAACTAAAACACAAAAAAAATGAGCTGAAAATAAGGGTAATCTTTCATTCCCCCAAAATGAGATACATTGAATTATTGCTATACTTAAAATTGAAGCACCAAAGGAATGGAAATAAATACCTCCCATTAGCTATGGGAAGATCTACGAAATTTGCTGCAAGCAAGTGTCCAAGTCAGGGAAAGAGGATGGTAATGAGGAAATGGTACTGACGATTCTCGCTGAGGCTCCTTTTGGGTCAGACTTTGAAAAACACTCACCCTCTGCATTATGGCCAGGTCACCAAAGAACCCAGCACTGCTTCTGCTCTGCCTGGGGATCGTAGGGGATCCTGGAGGTGGGAGAACCTGCTCCATAATGGGAAGCTGTTTAGGGATTTGGCCTGCTCCTTTGTGCCTTTGAATATCTGACCATTAATTCCTCATCTCCAATGAGAGCTGTACAGAGAGAACCATTACTGTTCCCGTGCCTTTAGGTTGCAGAATCTTCAGGAGAGGGTTTGACTGTGGAAATCTGAACTTAGTCCAGGCCTACAGTCACAACTGTCTATCTCTAACAGTAATCCCCATCTCCCCTCCATCACCACCAGTAATCCCTACCTCCTCTCCCTCCCAAAGTCCTAACCAGCTTCGCCCTGGAAAAGCAAAGCACTTAATTATCTGCATAGAAAGAAATGCAGAATTGACTGCCATTGCTCCTTCTCCATGGGTGGGATCGTCCAGGATTGTCAGGGCTAATGGTAATTGATGTTTCCTTTCACACCTGCTCTCTTTCCTGCTTTATTAAGCCTCTGCAAACACTACTGTCTCTGGGGAAACAGTGGGAGTGGAGGAGGAAGCCTGTGGAAGAGAACAATTCCGGTTGTTCAGCACAGCATTTTGCTAAATTGCATTCAGCCTCTTTTGCAGAGTAATAAAGTGTTGTCTGAAAGGCAGCATGGAGTTTTAATTTTCTCATTGTCAATGGATGCTGTAATCACGTAATTAACAAAGTGCGGGAGACAGTCATTTAAAGCAAGCCGAGGGAGCCGGGACATGAAGCAGATGCTCGGGGGAGTGGAACAACTTCTATTTGAGCTCTTCTAGACCTGGAGACCTTTTTAGTACTTGAAAGATGGAGGAATCCCATTTGGTTAACAGGAGGAGTTAAAAGGAAGAGCGTGCCTTGGCTTGCTACTTTATCCCTGTACTAACTGCAAAATGTGAGGGTTAAATTTCCCCCTGCATTGCCCCAATCTGAGAGTCTGGGGGCTCAATGAGGCATCCAATCCACTGGCATCAGAACAGGGATCTCTGTGGTCCTACAGCCTCAAATCTCCTGCTGCTTTTTTCTCCCGCATCTTCAAGATTTCTCCCTACCCAGCACTCTTCACTGTAGCCATTTTTTACAGCCACTGCACTTCTACCAAAGTTTATTACTGGTTGGACAGAGCCCCGACTGCTTTGTGTTACGACGACACCAGTGTTTCTTCTGCTGGGGTTTTGTGTTTTTCTCAGAAGCGAGCAAAGGACTTTTTGGACCGAAAAGCAGCAGAGCTGTGCGGGTGTTGGGGTTGTCATGGCACCCGAACAGCCCTTGCCTACGTGTGTCGTCTCGGCGTAATCAGCAATCTTTGGGGAGACAGCGGGCGGCGATACGTAACCAATAACTTCTACTCTGTGATCAGCAAGAGGCAGCTGATGACTTTTTCCAAGTAATTCTAATAGCCCAGTGCACAGACCGTGGGCACAAATGCAGGTCCATGACCACGGAGCCCCTTCTACAGAGAGGCCAACAGCTCCTCTGCCCCAGCCCTGACCTGGAGTTGGATTTTCTAGAGCCAAAGAGACTCCTGAGTGTGGTGATCTCTCCTCCCTTCTGCACCAGCTCATCACGTGGCTTTGGCAAGCACCAAGACCACTCATATTTTTCATCCCAAATGCTGTGTAAACACCCTGGGGCTGCTCCGGTGCCTGGATCTGAGTGTGGATCAAGGATTGAAGCTGCTGAGGACACCACCAGATCCTCTTGCCTGCCATGGGCTGAGAGCTGGAGAGAGTCAGACCATGGTGTGCCCAGCAGCCTCCATAAAGCATCCTCTTCTTACCCTCCCTCTTTCTATTCATTTGTAGATATTTTAGGGTGAGGAAATGTAAGGTACCTGTCAGGGAAAACTTTCTTCTTCGGTGGCTCTTGACCAAGGAAAGAGACTGTCTGGAGGAAGGAGAAGAGAGGTGCTATTTTTCATGCAGGAAATGCCTCCCTAAGTCTGGGAACCCAGTAAACAATTACAGCAGTGGAAGGATCCCGGAGATTTAGAGATGCAAGAGTGCTGACAGAGGCTAAGCTTGACCCATTTATCTCTCAGCCCCTCTCAGCATATTTAGCAGCCGCTAAGAAGCACCTTGCAAAATTGAAACCAGTGAATTTAAATGATAGCCTCTTCTGTTCTGGCTTTTTAATTTAACATCCCTTGGATACTCCCCTCCCCACTTTGAAATGTAGAGTCCTCTTCTCCTCCAGTGATATATTACACGTCTGTCCCCACCTCCACACCACTGAACTGGACATTGTTTACCAAATGGCCATTACAGGTCTGCTGACATTAATTAGGAGGAGACACCAGGTTGCAGGCAGTTAGTGCAGACTTTGGGATAAGTTGAGGTTCAGGGGCTGGTTTGTGGACCAAAGTGAGCTCAAGGAAACGTTGCAGATAATGAAAGGTCACAGTTTTCCTCCGGATGTTTGTGGCTGTGAAGCTCCTTTAACTATCAGACCCCTTTTAAAGTACTTGTTTGCTTTATAGCTCATTAACCAAGAAGGAAATCACCCAACAGAGCCCATAATTTTGTGTGCCTGACCTGTGGATGCTCTGTACTTATATGGCTTTGAAGAAACTGTCAAGATTTGTAGTAGTATTTATAGGATGACAGCGTTTACAGGCCCCAGCTGAGAACAAGACCTGGAGCACGAGGGGGCTCATACATCCGTGGTGAAAAATGTGTGAGGTACGAGCTTATGGGCTGAAAAGCTGAGGGAGCAAACAGGCTGCAGGATCACACGGGAGGACAGTGCTGGGGAGTGGGGCAGGTTTGACACCCTGCTGTCAGGGCCATGCCTTGGTGACTCTCCATGAGCATCAAAGTGCAACTGAACAGAGCTGTGCTGAAATTCAGTATCTTATTGAGGCTTCAGTACTGGGATTTAGTGGGGAACAGCATCCAGATTTTATAAAGGTTTGAGAAACCACTAATGGCACTTCCCTTACAATCAGTGGAGGCTTCAATATGTACTGGTATTTAATGGGGAACAGCATCCAGATTATATAAAAATTTGAGACAGAGACCACTAATGGAAATGCTTCTAGAGTCAGAAGTTGCAATTCTTGCATAAAGCATCTCTGGGAGATAACGTTACTAAATAGTGTGTGATGTGCCTCCCTCACTGCTATCTTGAATTTAGGCGTCGTAGTTGGTGGTTTGTCTCTCAGTGCCTCATTTAGTGTTTTGGGTGTAGGTACCAGACAAAGACCTCCAACGTCTCATTTTTACCCATAACAGCACCACATCTGTGCAAAATTGATGCCAGATTTATACACAAGCACAAATGCATTGGCTCGGTGGAGCAACTGCCAGTTTGTGTGGGAGTAAATAAAAGGAGCATTATTTCTGTGCGTGCCACATGCAGTCCCTGTTAAGATTTTCTCCAGGACTGTCACTCTCTGCAGTCACCCTTCCAGATGGGGGAAGAGGAAACCTTGCTGGTAGCTACGGTGCTAGCAGCAGTGCAGAGCTTGTCTCATCTGCAAGTCACTGCTTGCACAGCCCGCAGCCACCCACAACAGTAATTATTCACAGCTCTTTAAATTCCTTTTGTACTGCTCCGCTGCAATTCTAAATCACTCCATCAGTTGTGACAGTTTATGAGAGCTGATGTGGCTCATCCTCTGGAACAGACAACCGGGCATAGGAGTGATTATTCCATAAACTCCATTTTATTTTTCACCCCGTGTCTTCTCTGATCCTTAAGCCATTAAATATCAACTGCTTTTCTTTTTTCTTTGTTGTTTTTTTTTTTTCCTCCCTTGAGCAACTCCTGTCAGCAGGGCTGGAGCTCGAGTTGTTTTTTTCATAATACCCCAGTGTGTTCACAGCTCTACCACTCCCCCACAAATGACAGGCTCCATATTGTGCCAGGGAAAGGTAAATTGTTAAGTGCATTTACTTCTGTTAACAGAACAGTCGACACAGAGCAGCCTCCCGTGTCAGCTGCCAGGCAGTCGGGTGGTTTTTCAGCAGCTGTCACTTAGGTACCAGGGAGGGATAAACTGTGTTCTCCAAACTCAAAAGAAATGGGGAAGGGTATTTGCTTATGTAGCTCCTGGAAAATGAGAAGTTCTAGTAATTAATCACTCCCTTTCCAGGGTAGGTCTCAGAATCAGACAAGAGCCAGTCAGTAAAGGTGGGAGCCAGGCAGGGGGCAGGAGCGGTGCTGGCAGCAGGAGGAGGAGATGGGAGGAGATGAAGGAGCCCTGCCAGGGGTGATGCATCACCCCACTGGTGTGTTAACCCATGGGATCAGCTGTCCCAGAGCCAGCCAAGGCCTTACAGGTAAACTAACGACTCTCCTTAGCTTATACCCACAGCAGTGTGTAACAGGAACGGCCCTACTGAAAGTTAACAGGCTATGCCAATGTAAAAGTCACTGAAGCCTAGAATTTTAAAATTCGTTTAAGTGCCTGGCAGCCCTTGAGGTCAATGGCAGTTAGATACTTATAATCCTTTAAATACAGCAGACCTTATTGAAAGCCAGTGAAGTCAGTGGAAAGATTCCTGTTGACCACAACAGACATTAGTCTGAGCTGGAAATGTAAGAGAGAATCAGGGAACAGTTTGATGTGAGCCTGTTGGTTTCTTCTGATGTTACGGTGGTCCTGGTCTCACCGCACATCTGCACAGCCCAGGGTTCTTCTTCGGACAAAGGGGCACATTCAGATGTAAAACTCGAGCAGTAAATTGTTTCCAAACACGCAGCTAGGTCAAGGGAAGGAGTCAGCAATCCCTGGGCAGTTTTATGATCTCATTTAATTTCTCAAGTATATCCGTCTGTGGTTCATATAGTCCCTGACATATATACTTGGCCAAAGCCTAGGAATTGGAGTGTGTGGGTGGTGGGATAACTCTGGACAAGACAGGAATATAGACTGTTATCAGCAGAATGAAATCATCAAGTCTTTATTGGTTTGAATTGCTTACCTTCGCTCTCCTACAGACTCAGATCTCAAGCTGATATATATCGGCTGAGGATCTTCCTCATGGCAGCATTATCAGCAGAGAATGAAGTCCCAAGAAATGTGCATTAATCATCTAGGAGGAAGCATTTGCATCTGTGCACACAGCTGATTTTTGCCTTGAGGTGTGTCAGTTTTGTCTCCCTTTAGAAGGGCAGCTGTGTCAGCACAGCCCAAGGCAGAATTCATGCCTTGGTTTGGAGCAGCAAACGAGACCGAGGCATCAACGTGGCCAGGGCCTCCCCTCCTCACATTTATTTACAAACCTGGCCAAGGTGAGCCTGCATTTTCTTCAATACCCTCGCTGCATTCAGAAGCACAGAGGACTATTCCAGGCTTTGTGTTGAGGGTTTTAGCCCCGTCTGCTCCCGAAAACAGCTGTACGAGGCCACCCAAGCGGCTGAGGAGGGGAATTAAGCTGCAAGATGGCTGGTGAGGTCCTGCAACACCACGAAAGCTGTAATTTTCCTGCAATTGATTTCCTAAAGACAACTTGTGGTCTGTGTGCAGTGAAAGCTAATTTAAACAAGAAAGATGAGTCTTTCCAACACACCTTGATTGGCAATTGTGATAAATTCCTATAATTACTATTGACTCCACAGAGGGTTTTCGTTTGTTAAAGATGTTGCTGAAATGACAGCCCAGCAATGGAGTAAAACGGGTGAGGGGGAAAATTGCACGAAATGTCTGTTTTTGCAGAGATCCCTGAACAGATCTGTGATGAGCCACCAGTTTTCCTTCTCTCTCCCACCAGCGCCTCACTTCTCGTGGCCAAATAATACACACTGAAGTTGTTTTGTTCTGGTTTTGGGCCAGGTGGTTTCCAACGTAGTCATTTGTTATTCAGTCCTTATACTGAAACATGGAGCAATGTGTGCTTGAGTCACATGGGTTTTAATCATAGGAATAAAATATTTGCAAATGTGAACTATTTCATGACTCTCTATAGTCTCTACCAAGCATTGAGAAATGAGAAATTAGGAGTATCATCCAGAAATACTTTGATCTCTTTTTAAAAAGTTGCAAGTTTAACAATGCTATAATACATGTGGCATCTTTATCTTCTGATTTCTGATTCTTCAAGTTGCTCTGGCTTCATGTTTTCAAGCTTTTGTCATTCCCCCTCTGCTTTTTTTAGGAGAAATGGAAATTGTGATGGTTTTGCCATGGTTCAGCTGCTAAAATTGTACGAAAAAATAAGATCTGAGACCCATGATAAAATAGCAAAACCAGACAACAACCCCCCCCTAAATTCATCAGGAGGTTTGCAAAGCCCTAATCCCTAAGGAGCCTTTCCAGATCTGTTTGAAAGTCATTCTTGCCTCAAAGCTTCCAGGACAAGAAGAACAAGGAAAAATGAAAACTGTAGATGGACTCTGTTAAATCAGCCGTGGCTGGGAGGGGTCCTGGGCTCTGATGCATTGACTTCAGATGGATTTGGAAACAGCCCAGGAGGAAAAAAGCTCCAGAGCTGTTTTGCTCCCATTAAAGAATGAAAGTTTGAGGCCAGGTCAATCCAGAGCTCCTGTTGGTTACTGAGCTCTTTTAACCAGCAGCCACTAAATTCATTATTTCCTCCCCTGCTCTTTGGAGACAGCCCCAGAACCCATGCTGGTTTATAACCTCACAGATTAAGAAACACAGGCCTGGAGTCACAAAGAATGCCAGTCTGCATGACCAAACCCAAAGGGGACAGGTATTTTCCTCTTGAAAAGAAAACGACATGTTTACATCCGCTAGTTGTTTCCAAAAGAAAAGCGGTTTTTAAGTGACAGACAGACAGAGGCTGCTTCTTCTGTGTGAAACACTCAAAACTAGGCAGGAATCACATTGGCCACACTTAAACCTGCCTCTCTGCTTTATAAATTTTCATACCCTAAATTTGGCCAATTGTGTGGGTGTGGAAAGCTCAGCCAGAAGCCGTGTTTCTTGCAGTGAGGAAGTGAGTGAACACAAAGCAACCAAAAGGGAAAAGAACAGCAGGTAAAATGAGTGCCTTGTAGGAGCCCTCCACTCATTACTGCAATGATGATTTGACTTGTGCACTTTTGCTTTTGGGCTTTTTCCCTCCTTGGAGACAGAACACTTAATGATAAAATACCACCTTTGTTAAAGCAGAACTAATATTTAACAGCTGCAAAGCAACCAGTTCACGCTGGAGTCAGCTTCTTCAGCGGAGAAGGAAGGGGAAATGTCAAGGGCACAGCAGGTGCTGCAGTTTCCTCCCAGCCTCCTCGGGGCTGCCTTTAAAGTGGGTTTCTAGATTGCTCATGCCCAGGTCCGTGGGCAAACTGCAGATCCAGCACTACACACATGTAGTGGATCTGTGTGACCTGTGCAAATCACGGCTGTGAACACACTTGTCCACCTGCAAGATGTGGTGTTACCTGTGTCCTCACCTGGCAGAGCTGGAGCTGGGACAGAAGTGTCCCCATGGCCCTCTGTATGTGTAAGTGCCACCACATCCGTGTGCTAACACACATAGACACTCTCATTACACACGTCAAAGTGCCACTACATGAGCTCATAAGTGACTGCGGCCACCTCGGCCCTGCTCACGGCCCCCGAGAGGTCTGAGCTTTGCTTCCCAACCCAAAGGTGAGAGCTGGGAACAGCTGGAACCACACCAGCTTCAGCCTGTCCAGCCTCTCTGAGACCTTGCCAAAAAAGCTGACAGGTCTCTTCTCTCACTCACAGGCGAATTTCTTTGTGGGGAAGGAGCATTGAGGCCCCTGCTCAGCCCTGTGTAATTTTGTAAAATTACCCCCTTTGTAAAATTGCAATCCTTGGGATATTTGCTCTGGAGGAGGAGGATGGAGCAAGCTGGGCGCAGACCCGGAGGAGGTTGCTGAGCCAACAGAGGAAAGGAAAATGCAAGCACTTCCTACAGAAATATGTGACAAGACGCTGGAAAAATTTCAGGCAGAAAACTTCACTATAGTTCTGTGTTTCTGTAAGAACTTTGTGGGCAGAGAAAGAGTGAACGTCTGGCACTAAAGGACATTTCTGAATCAACTCTTCCAGCATTTGCTGAGACCATGCTGGAAAGCTCAGCACAGGAATTTAATGGACTGAGCCTTGCCAATGACTGGACTACTGTTCTCAGTGAAGGTCTGCATTCGACTCGGAGACCTCTCTGCTGAAAAGGAGGGACAACTGCATGAAGGTCCTTTAGATTCTCACTGGTTTTAGTGGGAATCTAGCACACACAAGGGGACTGAGGGCAGAATCAGGACTGGGAACTTGCTTTGCTCACTGATGAGGGGAGAGGCAGGCTGTGTTCCTTACTCCACCTTTCAGAAAGGCAGATGGGGAAAGACATCTTAAAAGATTAGTGTCCTCACCTATAGTTTGCCAATGTTTCCTGTTAACTGCATCATCCAAAATTAGCCCCTTTCCACTTCTTCCTTGCCCACCTCTGTGCCAGCACAGCCCTAGGGTTCCCAGCGGGGTTATTTCGTGGATACCCTATTTTAATGACTGGCAGAATCTGACCTGTCTTGCTGCTGACACAATACTTTCCTACCATTCCCACCAGTCCTAAGTAATCACAGCATCTCTGCATTATTGCGAGAAAATTCCTTCTCTGGAATTCTGGTATGTAGACATGTTCCAGATCTCTTCTGCATTCTAGCCAAAGCTTGGCGAGTGCAGTGTGTCTGTCACACCAGATACAGCTATAGCATGAGTAATTTAGGGGAGGAGGGAGGTGAGGGAGCAGAAAAAGAAAGAGCTTCTCCAAATCCTTCAGCTCTTCACTTGGACACCGTGAATGAGATATTTAAATACGTTGCCCTGGAAACAATCAAAGAGGGGGTCTTTGTGTGTGTGTGAGTGTGTGTGTTTTAGTAATCCCAAAGGGAGTATTTAATTGGAATCAACCACAGCTTTTTAACTGTGTTTTAAATTGGAGAGAAATAAAAAGAAGAAGCTGCCAGAAAAGGAACATTAAATAAAAAGGGTGGGGGGAAAGCCCACATGAAACAAGATGGGGGGAGAAAGGGAAATCAAAAGAATAAATTTACTGTAACCGGCAAAGGATTCATTAGGGTTACAACAAAGCTCAGTTCAATTTCCCTCCTATTGACATTAACGAGTTTGATGTAGGTCCAGCCTGAAAGGCAGCAAGAACGTCTTTCTCTCCGCCCCCCCGCCTGGTCCCAGGGGATGAAGCAGCTGTCTGGAAACGACTCCACACGGGGGAAAGAGGTTTCTTTTCTTTCTTCCTTGCCTTTCCTTTGTCCGCCCGCACCCGCGCTGAGCAGTGCCCTCGGAGCTGCCTCACCACTTCCCAGCATCTCTCCTCCCTCCTGGACACTCTGACTGGGACAAGCTGTTTTATTGCCAATGAACCCGAGATGTTATTTATTACCATCCTGCAGCTTGAATACATTGGGCTTACCAGGGTTATTTTTGGTCCCAGCAACAGCCCCTCTAGGCTCGTAATTAACTTTTATTATTGTTAATGTTAGTATTGAAGTTGCTATTTAAGCTAAAGGACACTGTTAGTATAAGGGCACCCTCACTGGGAGTAAACTTGTGCTGGAAATCAGAGAAAATTTTGTACCTTGGAAAAACTGGTCTTGAACTAAGGGAAGTAGGAGAGGAAGCCTAACAGTTTTAAGAGGAAATTTGGTAGGATGAATGAGATTTTATCTCCAAGAGCTGAACTTCATGGTCCAGAAGGTCTTTTCCAATCTCTTGCTCCTATGTTTTATGCTTTTTGTATTAAAATGAGATGTCAAAGGGTCTGAATTACAATGCAGCGTGTATTCAGTCACGCACACACAGAGTAGGAGCCAGTTCCTGACCCTTGTGTAAAAAGACAAGATTACATTTGAGATTAATTCTGCATGGATGGAGGTGCCAGTACATGCACATTAAGGAAGGGGCATTGATCCCAGATGCCAGGACCAGCCTCTGATGTTCTGCTGCAGAGAGGGCCAGCACTAAATTAGCGCAGGAGATAGATCATGGCTGGGAGGAGTCCAGGGGCACAGCGAAAGGCAGGGATTTATTCAAGGTCCAGTTTCAGTGTTATTTTTAGACACAGCACATTTTCACCATCCTCTGGAGAGGAAACGGGAGAATGCTGCTTGGTCCTACTGCCTTTCTAAAGGGCTTGGATGACAGAAGAAGTTGGGAGGTTTTGTCATTATTAATAACCACCTATTGGACTCAGAAGTGCGGCTGTTAGGAACGGGGAATGCCCGGGGAGGTGAAGAAATCAATGCCTGTGGTGGACGTGCTCTGTGCTTGGTACTGTCCCAACGCACGAGGGAAGCAGTCTGTTGGAGATAAGCCTCAGAGACCCTGGCGTGCTGTCAGGAGCAGCTTTACCTCTTGGACCAGAAATTAGGACATGCTGAGTTCCCTGCAGTTGAAATCATTACATTTTGGCCAATATTCTCCCTTCCCACTTGGCCGTTCCTTGACCGTGTCTTCCAGTTTTCAACCACGACAGCTCCGAGCCCCGGCTCAAGTGCAGAAACCTCTCTTGCTTCTCCCTCCTTTTCACCATAAGCCAAACCCCTCCCTGCCAGCCTTTCCCCCCTTACTCCCCGACTCTTTACAACCAGCACCTTCCTTGAAGAAGAATAGCAAGAAAGAAGACGTATAGCTGTAATAGATTTCCCCCACTGGAGTGTACATTAAATTTAAGGCTTTGCTGTGGACACTGAATGGTTGGTCATTAACGCACCTCAAACCAGCAGCATAAAACAATCCTCATAAGTGCTACTGTGAAAAATGGTGGCAGAGATCAGAAGTGATCAGAATGCAGACGGGAGCTGCAGCTCTCGGCGTTAAAATGATTAATGAAAAATCCCCAGCATCCTTTCTTCTCTTTGCAAGGGATGAAGCGGGCGAGCTTGACAAGAACAACGGCTCCTCATGTGAGGAGGATAATAGCAGGAATGATACGTCTCCAGGAGATTCCCAAGGCCTTGTGCGCACATAATAAATTGCTCTTGTCACTTCTGGGAAACTTATGAAGAAAGATCGCCAAAGCCAGCAGAAGCGGTGAGGGAAAAGAACAAAAGATTCAACTCCAAAGAGCCCAGCCTTGCCTGGGAGTGGCACGGGCTCCGCTCACCCCTCGCCTCCGTTTGCTCAGCAAAGTGGTTTTGAAGTGAACAGAAGGAGTTGGGTCCCCAGGCTCATAAAGTATCTGTCAGTGTGTGATGGCAGTAAAGCTGAGAAAGGGGCTGCAAGATGCAAAGCTGCAGATCTGAAACCCCACGTTAGAGAGAGCAGAGGAGGCCACTGACGTGCTGGCAGATGCTGGCAGTTGGGTGTCCAGGTGACCGACAAGGATGTCGTGGTAGGTCAGCGCTTTGGCTTAGGAGAGCTTGATCTTTTCTTGAATTGAGTCAAATTTCTTACATGAACGGTGCAAATCGGCTCATCTCTTCCTGCCTTCGTTCCCTACCTGGAAAACAACAATATCTCCTTTCCTTTCTGTGCTTCCTCAGCTACTTATTCAAATTCTTTGGGGCAGGCACTGTCTCCCACTGCACATGTGTGTCAAGAATATGATCCTGCAAATACAGGAGCCAGTTGTCGTTAAGGGGGGGATTCAAAGAAGGGGGTCGCAGTGGGAAACCTGCTTCAATTTCCTGCTCTGCCTTGAGCTTCTGCATGATGCTGTAAATCACTGAAAGCAAGAAACGTGGAGGTAGATGCTCGCCTGGTGCTGCCCAAAAGCACCCAGGGACCATCTCACAGTGCAATCAACACAGCTCCAGGGGCTATTTGTGCATATGCAGGAAAGGCAATTTCACAGAGCAGGGGTCCTTAGGCGGTGACTCAGGAGTGAGACAGTTTCCCTTTGTGAGTCATCTGGTAAGACTTAAGACCTTGCAAGTGATCTCTGTGGATTTTTCCCTTGGCGTCTCTGAGTCGTGCCCTCTGTATTTTAATGATGGGGATGGCAGCACTCGCTGTTATCCTTCCTTCCCGTGGGCATTCGTTTGAACACCTGCTGCAGGTGGCTCACCCTCCCTTGCTGGAGCACCATCAGCCTCAGCTGTGAGAATATTTCCATGAGTGCCTGCCAGGTGCCTGGAGAAGATAAAGGCAGGTCCTGGGTTGATGACTGCTCTTTGGATTTCTGCCGTAGCTCCAGGACCGGCTGTGAAAGGAGGGCTGGATGGTGGTAGGTAAAAGCACCCCTTGGCAGAACAGGGATGACCACGGTCAAACAGATGCCACTAATTGTGTGTTGTTATTCCGCAGAGAAAAATAGAGAGGAAATGTTTTTTTTTTTTTGCTGAAGGACTGGGTCTGGGAGGGGAGATAACAGCCCATTGAGGCCAGGTTAGCCCTGTTTTTGGTGAGAAACATGTTGTGGAGTTGGAGGAGGAGCTCCGTTTCATACCTTATAGCTGTGGCCAGTATTAAATCATCCAAGAGCCACCATGCAGCAGTGACTCGCCTCACCTGGACACACTTGTTTGCCTGCTGCCATGTCCTATTGGTCCCAGTGCTTTATGCAAGGTGGGCTCTGGCCTCCCAGGCTCAGCTGAGCTCTTTCAAGGTATTTGCCTTCCTCTGTGCAGCACTGGAATAATAGCGGCCAGTAGCAGGGTCATTTATTTGGCCCTTTGTGCTTCAGCATGATGGATGAGGATGCTGATAAATAGCTGCCTCTGTGAGAAAGTCTATTTTCGGTCCTTAGCTCTCATCTGTGGCTGTATGAATTGTCTTCCTGCTCACCTGCTTCATAAACAACTGTTAAAGACTTCTGGATCTTTGAATGCTGTGCCCAGGGTTAAAGGCCTTATGCTGTGCCTTATGATAAGGGCTGGGGATTTTCTGCTGCCTTACTGTAAATAAAAGAGAGTTTCTTCCTTGCCATCAGATCCTTCCCGTGGGGCAGTACCTCCAAGGAAGCCCCCCCGGGCGCCCCTGGGGCCGCATCAATTCTTCGTGGATTTCACAGCCTGTTAAGTGTCCAATCCCATGGTATTTCCCAGCTCTGAAGGCACCCCGTTCCTGAGGGACCAAGCTTCCAGGCCAAGGAATTGCAGCTGCAGTTTCCCCAGGAGAAGGGCAGAGGGGAGAACATCCTCATCAGTTCCAGAAGAGCTGGGGAAAGGGAAGCTATGGCATGGGAGCGATGCGCAGGAGGCTTGGCTTCAGGGCTGGTTTGGCTTCAGCTCCCTGCCTGCCTTTGCAGCACTTGCTGTGCAGAAGTATGTGCTTTAATTTTCTCTCCTGTTCCTAAGCATATTTTCCATTATTTTCTATCTTGTCTATGCAACACAGAACTCAGGATAGATTTAGATACCTGCATTCTGTGACTGTACATTTCCTAGTGCCATGGGACACTGATTTCATTTGGATTTCTAATTTATTTCACGATACTGTGGAATAATTAGAATTATTAAAGCCAAAACGTTCTTTGCTGCCTGTTTCTATTAGGCAAAGCAGCTCAAACTCTCAGGCCTTTGGGGAGGGAGGAGAAGGTTTATTTTTTACCCCCTCCCAATTTTTTGTCCTTTATGACCTTTACTTCTTTTGCTAAAATTAACACACAAAAACCTCAAAAAAAGCAGAGGTGGAAAATTGGATCCTCTTCCCATTGCACCAAACGTTCCTGCAGAGGAAAGGTTATTCTTTTCATAGTCGTGTTATAGGGCGCATCAGATGATATAATCTGCCCTTTCTCGGGCTAAATCATCAGCTTTAGTATGTTTTTCTTCTTTCATTATTACTGTTCTCTCCTTGGAAGATGAGTGCTTTCCCTGTTGCCTGCGTTGCTGTCTCTGCTGGCAGCAGATGGAAAGCCAAGCTGGAGGTACAAGTCATGTTACCATTAAGAGCCAGCAGCGAAATGGAATAATGGAATGGTTTCTAATGTAACCTTCAAGTCACTGACAGAGCTGTTTCTCAAAAAAAACCCCAAACAACTCCCCAGCCTCAAGGCACAGCTAAGAGTAGTGGTAAAATCCTCTCTTTAAGATGTCAAATTTTACAACTGGCTTTGATGGAACTGGGAATTTTTAGCTATTTATTGGAATAAATCAATCAATCAAGTGAGGGCTTTCCTGGACATAAACAAAAAAGAATTCCCATACTGTGAAATCAAGCAGCCACATTTTCAAAAGGAGGACTATTCCTGACAATCTGATTTGAAACATCAGTTTGGGGTTGTCCTGTCCAATCAGCTGAAGCAACCCAGGCCCATGTAATCTTGAGGGCACGCAGTGAAGATCAGAATTTCTGTCTGCTGGGGAGAGCCAATGCACCTGTGTTTATTCTAAGAAAATTAATTTAGAAAGGGCAAAACATTTTGTTGCAGTTTAACTGAAATGGTTCATTTTGGCTTCACCCAGTGTAATTATTCCCCCCTGCTGACATTTGTCATTTCATAATGAGCTGGAGGTTCCTATATAGGTGTGAAGTTCATGGATTCTGGTCTCTGTTGGGCTGGTTTCATGCTGGTGCTGAGATAAGGGGCATCCTGCTTGTTACCTTGCATTAGTGATGTGAAGATGGTAGCTAGGTTGTTCTCACAGGGGGTGGTCAAGGTGTCACATAATCACAGAACCTTCATGGTTGGAAAGGACCACTGAGATCACTGAGTCCAACCATACACCTGTCCTGCCAGAGGTCCAGGCTCTCTGATCCCCACTTTGTTCAAAACAGGCATTAGAGACACATCTCCCTTGATGGGGCTGTAAGAGGCCAATGGCCATCGGGCTTAGGGAGCGCTGGAAGCTGTGCCACTTTGGATATTAATGTGAATTTCCCTAAGTGTTGACTTGCTGCGGCCTCTACAAGCTTTCTAGAACCTCATTGCTGGGGTGGTTCTCCCCCAGTTCTGAGATCCCTTCCCCCTCGCTTCCCTGCCCTCTACAGCCCTTAGAAAGCAAACCCTGAACTCGGAAGGAGAGAGCACCTGGTTTTGATTCATGTCAATGTTTCACTTGCAAATTTAGGGCCTTGCCATTTTTACATCTTTAGGAGCCCTATAGCTGGATGGGATGTTAAAAGCTCTCTGTATCAGCCATCTCTCCCTTGTCCCACTCCCCCCAAGCATCCTCATTCCCTATTCCGGGAGCCACAGCGAGCCTTTGTGCTCCCGAAGCCCAGCAGTCACCCTCGTGTCTCCCTTCATCAACAAAGAGAAACCTTATCTTCTGATGGACACATACAGCACATTCTCTGTGACATTTAAATCTCCCTTTGTAGCCAACTCAGATATTTTTGCCGTTAAAAGAAGACGGTGCAGCCGGGTGATTTCATTACTGCAAATGTTATTACAGTGAAAGCCTGTTTAAGACATAATGTCACTGAAGGGAAAATAGGATCTAGCAGCAAGTGTGGCCTGATGGAGGGTGCTGGGATTCATCACAGGCTGAAAGAAACCTCTCAAACATCAGACCTGCTAATGGAGCAGCTTTTTTTCCCTCATCAAATCAAACCAGCCACTTCCTCAAAGCCCTAAGGCTAGGAATTAGAAAGAAGATTGAAAGGAATTAGGCACCCAACTCTCACTGACTTTATATTTGAGCTCCTAAGCTGTTCTTGCTGCTTTAGAAATTATAGCTGGGCTGCTGGGGTTCTCAGTACCATAGGCACAGTGAATAGAAGTGCATTGTGTTAACAGCAGCCACAGGCCTCAAAAAGACACTGCTGCTGCCTGTCCGTGTTCCTAATGATTAGTTCTTGGTCCAAGAACACTCCAGAAAAGAAATAATCACAGACAGGTCCCAGCCTCCCTAAAGTCAGTGTGAATTTGCTAGGGACTTGGCCCCAATTTCCACCCTGACGTAAATATAATTCCTTTTTTTCTCCCAAGCAGATTTCCCCAAGGGTTGGGGATTTGCAAGAATAAAATTTGAGCTTCTGAAGTCAGAGGTGTCGCACAGAGAGCTCAGCGCTCGGCTCTGGGACTGAGACACGTGGGTCTGATGTGGTGGGAGAGCCATCCAAACAGGCATCTGAGACCAGTGCCTTTGAGGTACTGGTTTCCAGTGTCAATTGGCTCTGTTTTGAAGATCGCTTTGCTATGCAAGATAGATGTGACCTTCATCTTAGCCCTTAAAAAGTGTGAGTAGCTAAGATTCCTTGCTAATGGGGATTGTGAATGTCTCAGCCCTGCTCCCTTCTGGGGGGGCTGTGGGTAGTTCTCTTCCATTTGACATCTTTCAAGCGTGGAAACACAATGAGTATCAGGTCAACAGCAAACCTCCCACCAGCTTCAAGAAGGTTTGGACTGTGCCCCAGCCTGCTCTGCTAACAAGATGTGACAAGCTGAAGTGAACAGTTAGACAGAAAGCATCAGGATTTCACAGCGTATTTTGCCAGCAACTTATTGTTTTTTCAGCTGGTTTTTTTTCCCCTTTGATTTTTATTTTCTTCCTTGTGCTGTAGCAACTCAAATCTATCCCAGGCTGCTTCTGACATTAACAAGACAGTGGATGACAGGCAAAATGCATCCACGAGCAATTCAGAGTCTCCCTGCTAAGTAATCATAAACACTGCAAGTTTGCAACAAAGCAAGCAGCTGTCTCCCTCCCTCTGGACAAGGGTGGCTTCCTCACAAATTGAGGCTCCGCAGGTTTTACAGCTGTTGGACAATGAGTCTGGTGCCTGTTATTTCCTCCTTCCCTTGTTCTTTTCCCCCCTTTTTCTTTCTTTTAATGGAAAATATCTCAGCGTTGACAAAACTCAAGTGGCCGCCCCCAGCAGCCAAGTGATGAGACTTTAACTTTCTGGCTGGTGCTCCTGGAATGGGCAGGGGGGGTTGTGGTACTTGCACATCCTCTCTTCCAAGGGCTTATTACCTCCCATCGCATTTCTTACAGGGAAGCAGATACGTATTTGGGGACTGGGAGGGGATTTAACAGCCCACAACTTCTGTCCCAGGGGTGCTGAGGATGAGGATGGTGGGCTGCACTCGGGGAAAGTCCCCAGCGGGGTGGTCACCATTTCCTTGCAGACTAGAACATGTGTGGAGCCCCAAAAGAACTCTTTATCCTTGACCTAAATGTGAGCGAGTAGAGTGAAGATTACTCTTTATTACTTCATGACTTTGACAGAGAGTCAATCCCACCTTGGATTTGCTGGTGACATGACCTTAGCCTTTTCAGATAAATTTTCTGTGATATATTCTGAGGCGGCCTGTGCTGGACACCATCTTTACCAGGCTTCATCCGTGGTGCAGTTAGAGAAGATCCTGTGCCACCGTGCCAGTGGAGGGTTTACCTCCCCCAGCTGGTAGTTATTGCCCCCTCAGCTGAGTGGGTAATTCCTCCTGGGCAGTTTCAGTGCCAAATAAATCACATTTGTTCAAACCCCTTTCGGTATGTGGCTCTGATGCTGCTCTCTCACTACCCTTTCCAATGATGCCCCCTCCTTACCCTGACTGTTAACTTATAGTAGGCTTAATTTTACCTTGATACGCTGCAGCTCTCTGTGCCCTCTGCCCTCCCTCTGTCTGCTGCCCTCCTCTGCAGTGGGTCTATCAAACAGCACATGGTGGATGAAATACATATTTTCTTTCTGTTTATGATTGAGTGTAATACAGTCTGGCTCCTGTGCCTTCCAGGTGGCTTTTGGACATGCAGCATTTAGTGCGTGAAGAGATTGATCTCTGATCTTTAAAATAGAGCTGTGAAGACCAAGGTGAATTTGCATGCATGGAGAGTATAAAGCCAGAAAATAGCAGCTCTGAAACTCTCTAACCCCTGCCCTTTATTTCCTTGTGTTGAGTGTGTCTGACAATGCTCAGGGTGGTGATTTATGTATAACCAGAGCAGCCTCCAGTGGTTGGATCTGTGAACTTTTCCAAGCAGCCCTTAGCTCACTTGTGGGTTTTGCAGACCCCGACCCTGATTCCTCTCCTCTCCAAGCTCAGCCTAGGAGGAGGGGGGGAGAGCTGGGAGCAGCGGGTGCCCTGCTCATTCTGCTGGGAGCCGATTTCCTCCCTAATTGAGCTGAAAACAGCTGCTCCATCCTGGCTGCTGCAGGCCTGCTGTGCACAGCAGTTTTTGACAATAGCTGAGATATGGGGATATCATCGCTGCCTGTGCCAGCATCCCACCCCCGGTGTCACAGCAGCACCCTCCACAGCAGGCAAGTCTGCCAGTCAGGGGACATCAGGAAATCTCTGCTGGTGCTATCCTTAACTATCCAGCCCCATAGGTGCTCTCTGGGGTGGTGCCCATCGCTGGGGGAAGCCAGACCTACTTCTCTGTGCTCCCAAAGGACCAGATGATCTGGTTAACCAGATTGGTTGTCTATCTGCCAAGGACCTGATGATCCTTCTCAGTTGAGGGCTCAGGCATCACGGAGTGATAAAGCTCCCAGGGAAGTGAGGTTGCAGGACACCTTTTTCCTTTCCTGCAGCTGGATGTGTCCCAGAGGGAACGGGTTTCAGAGAACTACTGCCAAAGGGAGAGAGCATTAAGTTCTCTCTCTGTGTCTTGGTGATAAGTTCTCAGAGTGATTTTTGCTTCTCAGAGCCCTTCGGGGCAAAACAGGCAGGAGACGGGACTCTGACCTGGAGGTGATTGGAAGGAGATGGGGAAACTGAGCAAGATGGATGTGAAAGTCACAACAAACCCCAAACGGTGTTTGTGCCCCTGCCGAGCCTGCAGCCCAGATCCAGCGCGCTCAGTGGCCTCTTGTCTTCAAGGACAGGAGCTTCAGAAGTGATGTACCGAGCCCATAAATCCCACTGGGGAGCAAGGAGCAGCTCCGGCTCTGCTACAGCACTGATGTTTATGGAAAACAAGGAGAGGAGGTGAGGCAAAGAGGTCTGGCTTGTGTCTAAGAAACTTCCTTTATAAAAAGATAGATTGCTGACATTTCTCCTTGATGCAGCTGCCCAAGCATTTCAAAGCATCTGAGATTTCATTATCTAAGAAGCAGTCACTGGCTTTGTTGGGGACTTCTGGCTGCTTTACAAAGCAATTCCAGTATTATTATTGGAATAAAAACATAACAACTACTAATCCTCTGCTTAAATGACCAGTAAGTTCCCTGCAGGCAATGCTCTGCCAAAACATTTATCCACCTAATTTTATTTCATGTCAGCTTTTTAAATTCAGATTTAACCTTTTGTGATGGGGGTTGTAGGCACTCCTGCTCAAAAGTGCCTTTTACAGACCACTGGGAACGTAATTCCTTGGTGCAGGGGAGGGAGAAGCCCTCTGTTTGTCCACGTTAAGGCTGTCTCACAGAGCTGTGAAGGTGCAAATTTCCTTTTAGGTCACTCGACCCCTGTTTTTTTGGAGGAGCACTGCCAGGCGGGAGTGAAAAGCTCAATCTTTCTGCAGGTAAGTAAGTGGATCCAAACCCCTTATTCTGGGCACAGGAGAGGCATTTTCCCAAGTTGGCAGCATCACACAGCAGGGAAACACTGGTAGCTCCTTCCTGAGCGTATCTTGCAGCTTCTGGGGGTTTACCAACTTCCTGGGCTGAAGCTGCATCCAGAACTTCATGAGGAAGGATGAGAGATCTGAAATCCAGGTGTGTTCAAAGTCTTTTTGAACCTGTGTTTGCTGTTACCCTCCAGTAGAGCTCCTGACAACCCTGTGGTTTAGCTGTGCCCGATGGGGGAGGGAAGAACCAGGCCTGTGGTACCCTGAAAGGTGTGTGCTGCTTTGAGGCTGCCCTCCTGGGACAGGGGGGTGTTGAAAAACCCCAGACAAACTTCATCATGAGCACATAGCACAGTGCAGGGGGGTCAGGACGGGTATCTGAGCTCATCCTTGAAGCTTCTGAGGTTGCATCCTGGGGTAACCCCAACTTAAGCTGAAAACAAACCAGGAAATTTTCCAGGGTTTTAATCAAACAGGAGCGTGGGAGGGAATGCCATAAATCTTTTTAGGATGTGTCGTTTGGCCTGGAACAGCGTGTTTCGATTCTTCCTCAGGTTGTTTTTCCCACCACACTCCTACTTTCTGATTTGAGTCAAACTTTTAAGCCAGCATTTCAAAGGGAAAAGGAGAATATTCTGCCTGGAAAGTGTTTAACTGAAATATTGCGGCACTTCTGAAATGAATGGTGTCATTTAGAAAATGTCAAAACAAACAGCTTCAATCATTTGAGTTTCCTCTTTTTTTTTTCTTTTACTTTTTTTTTTTTTTCTCCAGAAAAAAGTATTCCCTGGCTTTGACATGAATTTGTAAATACTTTGTCATCTCACCACATACATCCCCCCCAGGCTTATTTTCTTAGCAAATGAAGAAACTGTCACCAAGCCCTGGCTCTGCCAAAGAGACCCTAGCAAGGAGGGAGGACAAGGTCAACTGTAAATAAAAACACGAAGCAGCATCCTCTAGAGAACAGCTACAGATTTATGATATGGGTAATCGTGTCATCGGCACCACTTTCTCAGCTTTTTCTTCTCTCCTCTGCGCGCCTGTGGCTTTTGGTTTGCTGGAGGAGGAGTGAGAGAAAAGCTGGCAGGAGAATTTTGATATGTTGTTGTTGCTGTTGTTTCTCTCTGCGTGGTAATGGGCACTCGTGTGTGTATCTGTGCGTGCTTGCACGCCCTCTCTGCACTTGTGTCCCTCTCCCTCCTTCCTCCCTTATCCATCCATGCACAGCATGATATAAACAAACCTGCCTCTGGACATGTCATGGCTTAAAATAGATGTTCATACATCAGCCTTTCTACAGCGGCGGCAGCAGCGGCAGGAAGACATGGCCGACTGGATCTGACTGCGATCCCTTTGAGCCGAGAAACCACAGCTCTCGCAAAGGTAGAGTAACGGGGTGGGCGTCTCCTCCCTCCTGCCTGTCTGTCTGTCTGTCTCTGCAGAGTGTGCAGAGGGGCTGAGCAGCCTGCGCTCCTTCTTCCCAGCTGGCTCTGTGCATCCAGGCTCTGGCTGTTTCTCCCCTCCCTCCAAGCATGGCACGACTGGCAGAGGGGCTATGGAGGCCGCTCAGGGGGGTGGGCTGCAAGCCCCCGGGCTTGGCTACCAACCTGGGGGGTACAGCCGATGCCTGGGAGGATTTTGGGTGCCAGGAGTGCTTTTGGGTTAGTTCTGAGGTCTTGGATGTGGGGCAGCTTCTCTTGCCCTGTAGCACTTGGGGGGGGCTGGCATGGTAGGGTGCTAGGGGTGGGATGCTGGAAGGCAGCTTTGGGCCTGAGGTTTCTAAGAGATACACCCCAGGATGGGTGCAGATTGCTATTTTTCCAGCCAGCTGTAGCAGTAAGAGGGTCTGCTATTTGGCCAGTTACAGCCTTACATGGATGATTTGGCTGGTTTTTTTTCAGACCCTTCTGCTGTTTTGTTTCTCAGTGCTGCCCAGGGCGGGTGGCACTTGGCTGTGCTGCAGCCAAGGTCACACAAGGTTTAAGGGCCCCAAAACACGGCCGTGCTGAATGCCTTTTCCAGGTGGAGTTTGCCAAGTCTGAATTCCCAGCATGAAGGAGTCCAAAATTCATCAGGGCAGGGGAGGGGAATCAGGGTGAGATCTGGGTACCCCGTGCTGGGGATGTGCTCGGTGCCAGGGATGAGCAGCGTGGGCAGGGCTGATCTCTCCTGTGAAGCACCCCGGGGTGCCAGGCAGGGTCTGAATGGGGAAGGGAGACATCCATGAGTCCCTCTGGATTCCCTCTGAGCTCCCCCATGCCCTTCCAATGTTTTTCCTCCTCTGCACGTTGCCAAGAAATGGCTGGAGGCTTCTTCCTTCTGCACTGTTGGCTGCTGGCCGGAGCCTTAGGCAAAATGTCAAAGCAGACAGACGTGCTCTGATCCAGCCTGGCCAGTCCAAGGTCGCTGCATTTCCCAGGGACAACTGGCTGCTGCTGGGGGGCGGGGGGGGGGGGGGGGGGGGGAGGGGGGGGGGGGTCTGCGATGGGATGCTCTTTGGACACCTTCCAGGGCAGCAGCAGTGGGAAAGAGAATTGTATTCTCATGTGTGGTTGGGGGTGTGTGTGTCTGTCTGTCTGTCAGTGGGGCAGCAGAGAATGAGCCAAAAAAAAGAAGACGGAAAAAAAAAAAGGCATCTCTGACAAACATCTGGCTGCAGGGACTGTGAACTGCTCCGTCTGGGTAAGGCTGTCCAGGGAGGTTTTTTGCAGATGTGTGACAAGTATCGGTGTGATCTAAAGGTTTTAGAGCCATCCTAGAGGATCCACTCTGCAAAATGAGCTTTCTCATCCCCTGAAATTAACTCTTCCCACCCCAAACCAGTCATAGATGTTCAAATGCAGCAGCAGGACTGCTGTACTTGGAGGGGTTAATCCTGCCTCTCCCTCCCCACTGGCTTTTGTGCCTGGTCCAGAGGAGTCTGGGTCCTGGCCAGGCTTTGCATGGTGCCATATGGAATCCTCCACCTGTTTGGGGGTTTCTCCTCCCCAATCCTGGTGGCTTGCCCAGACCTGGCCGCCTTTCATTGCTTCTGATCGCAGGTTGGCAGCATCAGTTCTCAAGCTGGCATTGTCCCGCTGGCAGGCAAAGCCCCAGAGCCAGCTCAGAAGGAAGGTGGCCCTGTGTAGAACATCTCTTGTCAACGTGGCCTCAACCCAAAAACGTGGGGCTGGAGCAAAACCTCAGCCTGTGGAGACTCAGCAATTTGGCTGCCTCTCTGGCTTCCCTCACCAGCCCTGGCACCATAAACCTCTCCCCAGCAGTATTGTTTCTTGGAAGGGAGGTGATACTGTCTCACGCTGGGAACCACTGGGTAGATGGCTTGACACAGCCCTCTCGTCACGAAGGTGAGAATTGGCTGCTTTGGGCCAGTACTTCTACAAAAGGGACGGAGTGAGAGGTCCCCAGTTCTTCTAATGGCATCTTCACCGCTTCCATGACAGGACCGTGGGTGGCAGCAGCAGCAGAAGCGACCTCCAGGCCGCTCTCCGGCCTTCACGAACCCACAGGTATGCCTTGTGGGTCTCGGCAGCTCCAATGGCTTTCCTGTCCCGGTTCTCCAGGAATGGCACCAGGTCACCGAGCCGGGGCTCGCGGGAAGAGCGCAACAGCCACCCCATCCTCAGCGTCTTCGAGCTGGAAAGGCTGCTGTACACAGGAAAGACAGCCTGTAATCACGCCGATGAGGTCTGGCCAGGACTCTACCTGGGAGATCAGTACGTATTCAGAATGGGACAAGGACTGGGGCAGGGGGGGGTGTATTTTTGTGAAACGCAGAAATCTGGGAGGGGGGAGGTTAGGAGAAGTGAGGGAGAAGAGGACATGACGGGTGAGGTACATTAGGACAAAGGAGAGGAAGGACATAAGGACGGTAGAGAGTTCAGAGCGCTGCTGTGGTGGGGTTGGCAGAGGTGATGTGCCCATGGAATCAGAGATTGACTTAAAATTCCAGAATATTAAGAGCCTGGTGTTTTTCCGTTGCATCCAGCTTTCTGAGGTGTAACTGCTTGTCTGGGAGAGCCCTTACTCCGTCTTTAGAAACTTTAACTGGTCTGAACTTCCGAATCTGTGCTCTGTTTCTTGCTCTCTGCAGAGATATAGCTGCCAACCGGCGGGAGCTGGCTCACCTGCGCATCACCCACATCCTCAACGCCTCGCACAGCAAGTGGAGGGGGGGTGCTGAGTACTACGAGGGCACGGGCATCCGCTACCTGGGCATCGAGGCCCATGACTCGCCTTCCTTTGACATGAGCCCCTACTTCTATCCTGCAGCTGACTTCATACACCGAGCGCTGAATGAAGGTCAGTGGTAAAGATTTCTGGGAGAGAAGTGGGGAGCTGGGATGGGAAGAAACTGCCCTGGGCAGGTGGGAAGCTGGATTGACATCCTATTGCTAACCATCCGAGAAAACAAAGGTATTTCTAGTCTGGGGTGGTGCCTTCTGCACTGGTTCACCTCCTCCAAAGAGGAAACAGGCTAGATGGGAGCACTGCCCCCCCACATCGCAGCCCCAACCTGTGTTCTGAGCTGTTGTTCAGGCTGGTTTTGGAGATCATGGTACACTTGATACCCTTTTGCCAGGAGGGGGACATCAGTGCAGCACAGTCGAGCTATAACTGGGGCCCTACAACTCCAGGACTCACCAAGGCAAACGGTTGGGTCCTCGGTAATTTTTTAATTGGGATACGTGGTCTGCTGTGACACAGCCCCCTGTGTTTCACCCCCAGGAAGGATCCTTGTGCACTGTGCTGTCGGGGTGAGCAGGTCGGCCACCTTGGTCCTCGCCTACCTCATGATCCGCCACCACATGCCCCTTGTAGAAGCCATAAAGACGGTCAAGGACCACCGCGGTATCATCCCCAACCGGGGTTTCTTGCGCCAGCTGGTCGCCCTGGACAATGCCCTGAGGCTGAAGAGGAGTGCGTGAAGGAGGACGAGAGGGGTTGTGTGGTGGGAGCATTGTGTGTGTGGTGCTCAGCTGTCCCCGACACCCCCTGAGTGGCAGAGATAGGGCTTTCCTCGCGGTGCAGGCGCTTGGCAGCTAATGAGTTACATGCAACTGGCCCCTGGGCCTCCCCCTCAGCTAAGGGGGTCCCCAGACATGCGAGCTATTCCTCGTGGTGAAGCATAGGCCCTCAACCTGCAATCTTGCCACCTAGGTAGGCATAACGTGTAGCCTCCCCCCCAGCCTGCTCGCTCCAAGATGCCTCCTGAGGGACTCAGCCCCACGTTTCAGGTTATTCTATCCCTGTTGGCTCTGGGAAGCCTTCAAGGCTTCATTCTCCCATGCAGCAGATGTGTTTGCCAAGCCAGTCCTGTCCCTTCCCTCCCAGGAGACTGAAGCTCTGTGCGTTCCGTGTCTCGTTTCCCATTCGTTTTTGGTCTGTGTAGCAAAGTGAATTGGGTCTGGTGTGTGGGCTCAGGCAAACAGGCCTTTTGTCGTAGTGTTTGGATGTCCTCCATGCCTAGTGTCAACCTGTAAAAATAAAGACAGTGCAAAGGAAAAAGCTTGGCCTGTGTGTGTGGACAGATTTTATGCGTTCAGGCTGGGACCCATCACAGAAGTCAGTGGGAGAGCATCATCACCCTGAGTGCTCTGGCTTGAGGTGGACCCAGGTCCTCCCAGATCCTTGGAGGATCCTTATGGCTGAACCTGTCAGACTCCACTGGTGGCCAGTGCCTGTGCTGGGCCTCCTAACTCTTTTGTTTCCAGCAGTGGGGACAGGAAGGGGAGCTGCTGGTGGAAAGCAGAGTCGGGCTGGCAGTCACAAGGGTCACCATCCATCACGAGGTGGCGATGTCAGTCTCCTAAAGGCAGGCAGGCCCCAAGCTATCACCCAGGCTTGCAGAGGAGCTGGCTCTCCACTGGGACCTGCAACAACAAAAAGAACCTTGGCTGCTTAGAGAGGGAATTGGAAAGCCGAACCCCAGGAAGGTGGCCAGGGCCAGGAGCAAGTGTCCACGGTAGCACATGGTTGCTGGGTGACCCCAAGGGTGCTCCTGCGTGCTGCCAGCACTCATTGTCCTGCTCTTATTATAGCCCCATTCTTCCTCCGCTTCCTGAGAGCCCTCGAAGCTCTGCTCAGCTATATCTTGTGCTGGGATCTCCTAAACAGGTAGCCAGAGGAGCCCGGTGGCCACACAGGGTGAGCTGCTTGTCTTGGGGCACACCAAAGTCCGTGCTCCAAGCACTCCATCACTGCTCCAAGCATTCCTGCTCCGGGGAATGCCTGCCTTTAGCTGGAGAGCAAACTTTAGCTTGCAGAAGCTGTTTGTCCCCTGTCTGTGTTGCAGGGCTCCTGGGCTGGAGGCTCTGCTTTTAGAGGTGCCCCAGGATGCTCAGGTCACGGCACCCTCCCAGGAAGGCACCAGCAGAGAGAAGAGACCGACTGCTGGGCCAAGGTTACCCCGAAAAAGGGCTGCAGACACCGAGGCAAAGAGGGCATTGGGCAACACACAGGGTCTGGTCACGCTCTGCTGGTGCTGCTGGGACTGTTGGACACACCAGAAGCTTCGGTGATGGGGGGGGGGGGGGGGGGGGGGGGGTGTAAAATGCCTCCTGTCTGATTTTGCAATTCTGCTTTGTGCTCCTTGCTGCTGCGAAGCTCCCTTTGTGCAGCCCGTGGCCAATCGGCCCCCGGGTGCAGAGTTGGACAAAGCTGGGATCAGGGGGGGCTCTGAGCACGAGGGCAGATGGTGTTTGGAGGATCAGCACATTAATCCCGAGAGCGAAACCACGGTCGGAGCCCATGGTGGCTGTACCTTAGTGTGTGCTCGGTGGCTGAGCTCCTGTGGTGGGACAGCAAAGCGGCGCCTGGGAGAATTCCCCGATTTCAGAAGGACTCTCAGCACAGCCCCAGCCACCAGCAGCACAAACCTGCCTCATCCTTGGAGCTGTTGGTCAAAAAGGACCCATCCCATGTGGGGGACACACGGGGCATGTGGGGACACACGGAGCTGTTTCACAACCCCACACTGCTAGTCCTGCCACCCTCATGGACTGGATGAGGGTCCATGAGGATCCACAGGATCCACAGTTTGGATGGAGATGCTCACCATCCCCTGCACAAGACTGAGAGCCACCAGGAGATAGGTGTCTTCCAGGAGGGTCCCCCAAAGGGCTGGTGCACACATGAGGATGGGCTGGGCTCCAGCCAGGTGGCACGTGAGGCAGGTAACCCAAACCTGGGCCACATGTGGAGCATTTCTGTGGATGATGGGGCCACCAACAGCAGAAGGACACGGAGCTGTTGGAG
>BJBW01002953.1:169165-190006 GCA_004320125.1 Scolopax mira | reverse complement strand
TTTGAAGAAAGTGTCAACTCGTAAATCCTGTCAGGCACAAATATGGTTGGGTTGGTTTTTTAAGCTGCATCTGTAGAACTATCTCTGACAAAGCAAGGAGTTCCAACTGTCTGCATTCAAGTGTGTTGTTACAACTCTTCAGAAAATTCCTTTGAGTGATCTGTCTATGCAGAATTACTTCTCCAGTGAGCACAAGTTAGCTGTTACTGAACTAATTCCAGGCTAGGCATCAGGTTTGTCACAGTACTCTCAGTTGTCATCTTGGCAAATTCTAAAGAAATAGCAAACCTCTTTTACTTCTACCATACTTCAGGCACACCTGCTGTGCTATCGTAATACCACTACCCAAATACCTGATGGTGGGGTTCCAGCACCTGGGAAGTCAGAAAGGAGAACATAGTTTCTCACAGGCTAGAATATGAGATTTGAGGCTGAGCTGTTTAATAGAGATTCCTCTACGTAATTTGCAAAGGCTTGTGACCAGCCATGAAGTTCTGATGAAAGCTTGAAGACTATTGATCCTCACTGCACCTAAGCATAATTTGGGAAGTTCTTTAAAAATAATATTTACATTTCCTGCTCTGTGTGAGCTCAGTGCCTATCATTTAAAGGGAGAAGTAGGGAGGTTCCACTAAAGTCATCTTGTTCCAGTAGCTCGTTTCGAGGAAGTACAAGACATCTATGTGTTCTTATTTTCTTCTGGTAACATTTGAATATGCTTTAGGTGTATTTTGTCATCTGTGCTTTTTGGAAAGCAGCTGGTGGAGGGTGTTTAAAGTACAGCCGGTCAGTTCAGTGTTTTGATCTTTAAGGAGGAGTGGAAGATTTTAATTCCTCTGCAGGAATTTTAATTCCCCATATTGAGTTTAGAGGGGGGAAATGGCTGATGTAAAATTACTTAGAAATCCAGAAATTTTCTGGTCAAACTACAAATGACTCCTGAGCCATTTTTGGGTATAACTTGAGTAATAATCTGGTCAGATATTTATACTTATTTCAAAAATAACTTTTTCAGATAGTGTCCTGAGTATAACATGATACTGTGGGAACACATGCAAGACTGCCCAGAGCTGTTGACTTTAATAAATTGGTAGCACTGTCCTTTATTGGCTTCTATCAGCTGTTAAAATTTCTTAGGCTGTCTTGTACCTACATATTTCTGGATGGTTTTATGCTTTTCTTTATATGACTGCTTGCTGAAGAATATGATTTATGAAAGATTAAGCCAGATTACCAATTGGAATCGGGAACGGTAATGCTGCCTGAGAAGTTACTCAAAGCATCATCTTAGTCTAAGTATACTGTTAAAGTGCATATAAATTCTTTTGGACTGAATTGTCTTGCTCTAGGTGAGCAACTAAAAAATCAGTAGTTCTGAGGCAGGTGCATGAAGGTGCTACATTTAACTTTGATCCATCTCCTGAACACTTGAATTCAAATAGGAAAGGCAGGATCTGTAGAAAGGAGTTGCAGTATTAGGCTCTATGAACTGCTGTAACTCTATCCAAAATCATTTTGTCCCCTTTTCCTGTTCAGTGTTACACTGTCACAGCAGCAATAACAGCTCTACTAGCAGCCTCAATGATGCATGTAGAGTTTTTGTATGCTTCAGCTGGCTGAAAGTATTTTGATGTTCCTGTAGAAATGCAAAACAAGGTGTCTTGCTTGCATATAGAAGTTTAGTTTTCTTCAGAGTATTACTTTTCAGAAGTCTTTTCTTTCATCTGAAGCCACATATCTTTTATTCTTGATGATTACAAACCTGCTTTATATCTTCATATCTAGAACTTACTTCACAACATGAATCTTTCTAAAAAAGAGGGAACTTAGTTCTGTTTCTTTAATTAGTTTGACCAGGTTAACCCATTGACCAGGTTATTTGTGTGCTTTCACAACTTTTTGAGATAAGTAATTTCTGAACTTTCTATCTTTGGAGGGAACAGTTGCTTCTGTTTCAGTTAAATATAATAATAACAACTCTTAAGTGTTTTGGTTATTAGAACTGAGTTATTTGTGCCATCTTAATGGAAAGAGGGTGAAGGATGCATATACTGCTCCCCAAGATTTGTGGTGTTTTGCTGCTTCAGGAGCACATGGGACAGCTGCTTGGGAGAACTTCTGAACCACTTTTAATTGGAAAAGCAAAGTAAGCTCAGATTTACATGTAGAAGACGTTGCCTCAATGAGCTGCTGGTAACCTGGAATAGCAAAAGTTAGATTGTTTTGAGTAATCTTGCCTTTAATATGACTCTTGGAGACTGCTGTAAACACACACAGTGTAATAATGCGTTACTGTGACATACATTGGTTTCATGCTCTGAATTCAGAAGCTTTCCAAGATAAAAAAGATGCTTGTGAAAGAAAAGTCTATTGAGATGACACACTACTGATGGAAATCTGAGATGCTGAGAATGTGACAAAGACTTCTGATGCAGAGAAATGCTAAGATTTCCTTTTGTCAATCAATAAAATGTAGCTGTGTTTTTTCCCTTACTGTAAAATCTGGAGAGTAATTTAGGTTATAGATGGGCAAATGAGGAACAGTGAAACTGAGACACCAATTGTATTGTTAGAATGAATCACTTCTAGGAGTAAGAGTTCTTACTGTAATTAGTTTTAAACAATACATCTCTAGGAATAACTCTTCTGGATTTTGTAGAGTTTGGATCATTTAGTTTATAAAGCACTGTTTTGGGGGGTTATGAATGTGACTTTGAAGATTTTCTTAAATTGACTTATTTGAAGCATTTAATATTTTAAAAATGTACTAGTAAAGTCTGACTGCAGTAATCAAACTTAATTTATAAGGGTGCTGATTCTCAAGGAAGGTGGTTTGGTCTGCAATACAAATGTACTGCAGTTATTTTGTGAAAACTGTGACTGTATCTTCCTTAACGTGCATTAGGTTGGCACGTCTATGGTCTTTTGCAACGTTCTGATAAGAAATACGATGAAGCCATCAAGTGTTACCGGAATGCACTCAAACTAGATAAAGATAATCTACAGATCTTGAGAGACCTCTCTCTGTTGCAGATTCAGATGAGGGATTTAGAAGGATATAGGGTAAGTATTCTCTTTGAATTCTCACTTATTGCTGTTGGCGTTCTCTTGTTACTCTAGTCCACTAGAAAGACTTTTATTTGTAGTAATCCTGTTGCTACTTGGTTATGCTGTTTCAAAAGTTTTAAGCTCTTGTTTGGGAAAGCATGAAAATGTATTGCAGCAGAGCTCTATGTAATGTTGAGAACAGAATTAGATGTACAGTTATTCTGCGTAATTTGACTTGTGGATCACTTTAAAACTGTAGTTCTCAACTCCATTTTTCACTAAAATATTTGAAAATGAAAAGGATAAAACTTATGGCTTAGCAAGTAGGAGTACTTAGTGTGCTATTGTGAAGCACTACAAATGGTGTTTTGGATGCGTATACTGAAGGAGTTGGGTTTTTTTGTAAGAAACACTATCATGTTTCTTTGAGTATGTGGTGAAACTTGCCCCGTGATGACTGACTTCTTGAATCCACGTAGTGATTTTATCATAAATAAAACCTAAAAATCTGTCTGAAAATAGAGTTAACGGTTTCAAAATACCTAAATTGATTTGGCTGTAAAAGGGAAAAGTCCTGCTCTTCTTCAGTCCTTGATATCATGTGAAGTAGAGAACTGTGACTGTGGGCTTTGGCATTAGTTGGTCTTCCTTGAGGATGTTGAATTGGCTAATGCAAGAAGAAGGAATAACTGACTTAGCGATGTGATTTTACTCAGGAAGAGGGTGTGAGAAGTGTGATGACCTTGGGCCTGAGGAGAGTGGGACTAATCTGTCAGTGGCAGTGAGCTCATGCTTTCTTGAAATGACACCTTTTGTGTACCAGTAAATACACTTTGTGTTATGACTCCCAATATTTAAAGTTTAACCTCCAGGTTTATGAGACAGAACTTGCTGCTTTTCTCCATGCTGATAAAATTTCAAAAATTGCCTAGGGCTTTTAAAAGATCTTTTAAAAAATTAGCCATAGTGGTGGTAAATAATGAAGAACATGTAATAACTCTTTTTTTAACATCTCTGTCATTTTTAAATTGCTTTCTTTTTTTTTTTTTTTCACTGAAGGAGACAAGATATCAGTTACTTCAACTTCGCCCTACACAACGAGCTTCCTGGATTGGATATGCCATTGCATACCACCTACTAAAAGATTATGATATGGCCTTAAAACTACTTGAAGAGTTTAGGAAAACCCAACAGGTAAGACTTCCTATTCTGGAAAAAGAATGCTTTCTGTACAAGAAACACAATCTGAGGAATTAGTTCTTCATAACTAGGAAGAACTAATAGGGAACCAGTTAAGAATTAGGAAGAAATCTGTTACTTGTGGAGCTTTCTGGTTTGAGCAAAAAGATTTCCAGGAGCTTAGCAGTTGATGCAAATTATACAGTAATATTTCCCCCCCTTATATTAAGGATATAAGCATAGAGTGATGCGGAGTAACTGAGCAATTTTGTGAGACTTGTAGCTAAAGAGAACCTGTGGTGATCCTGTCCCTTTATAATACTGTTCAGTGTTTGGTGTGCTCATTTGCCCGCTCCCACCGTGGCCTGGATGCCATTACATCTCTACAAAGCATGTGAAAAGAAACTCTTTTGTTGCTTTGTGTGCATCTGTATATTGTGCGCTTCAAATCAGTGCTCAGTGGCAAAGTAACACGAAAGCATAGCTGAAAATACTTTGTTTGGGAAGATTCGGTGTTACTGAAACTTGTTTGAGTAAATCAAATGGTACAATGCTAAAATCACTGAGTGTAATCTTTTCTTGTTAAAGAGAGACCATTCCCGTGTTTTATTATTGGTAACTCAGAACTATAAAGTCTGAATTAACAGAACAGAATTGATGTGTTGATTATTCTGTAACACGGAAAGAAAAACTATGTTTATAGATGCCTTCAGCTTGGGAGGTGTGCTGGAATTATCATGGGCAGATACTGAGATGTCACCTGCCCTATAGATTGTGATTATTATTATTTTTTAAAAACAAAAATCTTACATCCCTTCCGAGAACTACATTTCAGATGTTATACAGCCAGAATGGGGCTAACTGTAAAAAAAAAAAATAAAAATTAATAATTGCTGGGAGGGACCAGTGTTTGTTTCTTGATTGTGTATCATGGTCAAGCAAAGCATGTTGCAAGCCAGGGGCATAGAGCTTAGTATTTTAAAGAGCTGTAACTTCAATGTTGAATAAAAACTGAAAACAAGATTAAAATTGGGCCATCTTTTATGGATGTGTGACAGCCAAAAAGTCATGTCTCTCAAATGAGTCAGCAGAGCCCAATGTGGGTTCAGTGTCTAGATGACTGTTGGGATTAAAATATATAATAGAGGGGAAAAAATTGCAAATGAAGTGTAAGAAATTGGTGCTCTTTTAAGACTAAGAGTTTAACACTGAGGTTGACTTGGAGGTTGACTTGGAGCGAATGGAAGTGATGCTGTTAATGTTGTCTTTTCTAAAAGGATGTGTGTAAATATGCTTGTTGAGGGCAGTCATGATAATAGCTCTTTAATGACTACGCCAGACTCAAATACCATCTGCCATAGATTAACTTACTAAATCAGTTGAGTTCACTGTGCAAGTTATCACAATATTAAATGTCACTCTAAACCAAGGCCCTAATGCCTTTTTTTTTTGGTAGAACTGGAAATACTTGGGAAATTTCCATGAGTAGGAAAACGATTCGTACTTGAACAATCTGAGCTGTTTAACTATTGCTTAGCATAGTATTGGTCCCAGGCAAAGAGTGGAAAAGCTGGTTAAGTGTTAAAGGACAAACATGCTAAAAATGTTGGACAACATAAGCTTACGGAAAACTAATGACGTCAAGCCTTTCCTCTTTTTTGGGATTGGTAGGGACAGTTAAGTGTTATATTCTGTTTTCTCCCCCAGAACACTAAAAATAAGGATCACCACATAGGTTTCATATTTCCTGCAAATAGAGAGAGTCTTGTGCTTTGCTGTGGTAGCTCCCTGAGGAGTGCTAGCCCCACATAGAGCCCCAACCACTGGAAGAGAAAAATCAAATGTGTTGAGTCCAGAAGAGTCAGTAGAGGCCAAGCAAACTCACAGCTCAAATTTTGCCAGTCTTTGGCTCTTCCATGACAGTCTCCAAACGTACTAGCTGTGCCATCTCTACATACTGAACAGTCCTGCCCTTGAAATTGTTGAGTTCAGGACACTCCATTGATCTTTGAGGAGGTACACTTCTTGCTTACTTTACTTTCCAAATCTCCCTTGCCCTCTCCTTTATATTACTCCAACTCCATAGGTGAGTGTTTGTGACTGACTTGATAGAATATTGCATGTGACCGTGGTAAAAGGGTGTTGTTCAAGGTTTAGAAGGAAGGTTGAAAGACTGAAGGTTTTCCAAGTCGATAGTGAGTGGGAAGCTTCAAACTGATGTTTTCAAGGAGTTCTGTGACAATCTGTATTAGGCCTGATACTGTTTACCGTTATTGTTAATGAATAAAGAAGCAAATATGACATGTAAAATGCTGCTGTTGTCATAACTGGTAAATTATGGTGATGTAGGGTGATCGTATTGATTTACCTGGATTGCCCAGTCAGGTCTGTCCACTCAGATGTGAATTAACACAGCCAAAACCAAGCAGTAAAATTAAGAAAAAGATGAAGGAACTGTAGTGATTGTAGGTGAGTATTTAAAGATGCAGTATTACAAAATAATGGAGCTAATCTAACTGCGAGCTGTTGCCAAAACCAGCAGTCTGACTCTTTCCTGTGTGCTCCCACTGCTTCCTTGTGCAGCACTGGTTGACTCGTGGAGGGCTGGTTCAGGAAGCCAAAGTGACAGAAAAATAATCACTCTTTTGAAGGATTGATTGGCTGAACTGAACAACTGTGAGGTGAGAGGGGAATAATAGAGGGAAGTGAACTGCCTTTGTTGATCCAGGCTGTGGTTAAATTGACTTAGCTCATTGTATAATTGCTTCTGGGTGAAAAGCAAAAACCACTCTTTTATATCTGAGAAGAAGCAGGGATTTCCTCTATAGGGCACTGATTACTGCGAGATCAAGACTTACTGATGACCCTGTTTTTAAAGTTAGGAAATGAGCAAGACAGAAAGAAGAGGACTAGAGGAAACACTGTAGCGAAGGGCACAGGTTCTTTGTTTACTGTAAACAGAAAAAGCCTAGGTGATTATAGTACAGTTTAGATAATGGTTTTTGGAAGAATCATAGCAGAAAGATTGTTTAATGGGGAAAAATAAAGGAGCCAGTAGTTGCAGGAAGTTGAGCAACAAACTCAAATGATAAATCACTTCTTATCACAGGCAGTTTTATTCTAATGACTAAGTTATCATCAGAAATGGTGAATTTTCTGTCTCTTAGTGTATCCAGATCAACACTGCCTGTCACCTGAAAGCTGTAAATTAGCCAGATGCACTATATTTCAGTCAAACTCGGGTTATGAGGCTGAATGCAGACATCAGTGCAGGAAATATAACAGCCTGTACTGTCCAAGGTTAAATCATTTGATTCAAGAGCCATTTCACAATTTAAATTTTGGGAACAAAGGTGTAAAACAACTATGCAATTTGTTTTACTGTTGTATGTCCCATTTTTCCTTTCTTCTTTTCCAGAATAAAACTTTTATTCTTAATTTTTATTTTATTCCTAATTTCTGCATCAGGCCCACAATTACAGATATGGACAGAAAACCTCTGGAGTTTTGGGGGTCTGCTCTTAGGTATGTTTTGGCTGCATCTTGTCACATTCTTTCAGTGACAGTTATGTTAGGGCATCTATGGTTGTAAAGTTGACATTTTTTTGATGCAGGAGAGGACAAAACTTACTCTGAAACAGCAAAACTGAGTTCAGGAGAAAGTTGGACGTATCTCATGTGGGAGAATCATAACTCTTCCTGGGGGGAAGGAGAAGTAAAGATGTTTTGTTCAGCAATAACAATGGTGTGGAAAAAACTTGTTATAGAATAGCTTACTCTTTGTAAGACGATTTGATTATATTCAGAATAAGTACTGAGGTTATATGCTGCTTGCCTTCTGATTAATTGCATGTTTAAATCATTGTTAACCTGATGAGATTTCAAAATCTCTTTAAAAATCAACTTTTAAAACAACTTCTAAAATGGCTCTGGAAGTGACAGTAAGCGCAGTATCTTTCAGGTGGATTTGCCCTATGTGTAAGAAGGACTTCATCTCATTACTTTTTTTAACATATCATTACTTTGTTTTTAACACCTCATATTTTTTTTGTTTGGTTAGTCCTACCAAGCCAGAAGAGCTACAAGAAGCTTAATTGATACATATTTCTTTTGGGGTAGTCTGTTTTGAAGGCTTCAAACCAGTTCATGATGTGCCAAAAGCTGTGGTACTTGTGGCATTTTAGCTATATGTACTGGATGGGAGGATACTATTATGGGAGATGTGCAGGAGAAAGAAGTAAATTGGTGCTGTGCAGTTTTAGTTCTTTGGTATTGCGGGAAGATGTGCTTAAATGCTTCACCACAGTTGCATTTGCCAGTTCTGTGAAGCAAATAAAAAAATGCTTTCCAGGTAACAAGTTATTATTAGTGACTTCCAGTGTTTAATGGGGATAAAAATTGGACAAAGGTGGAAATAAAAGTGGAGCTGCAGGCAGAGGAAATGTACTTGAAGAAATGGGTAGGACTTCATGCTACCTGTTGACTCTAGTATATACAAAGTCTAGTCTTGTTCCTTTAGTCATCATTTGTTATAATATGTTAATAAAAAAATACCTGAATGCTGTTGGTTTTGACCCCAAAATTGATGTTCATTATCAGATAAATACTTCTTTACAATATTGTAATTTAGTTATGCTGTCTTCAGAACATTTATATTGAAAATGAAATTTCCCTTCTACAAGCTCACATCTATAAAAGCTGCCTCTAAAAATTCAAAGAGTATAGAAACAGAAATCTCATCAAATTCACTTATGCTTTGGGAAGGGCTGGAAGTAGTTATTTTGGACAAGATTCTTACAGTATGAATGTTAGTTTGAACTGGTTTAATGTTTTGGGGTATTTGTTGTTCATTAAAATACTTAGTTCTTTAAAGAAGACAGTTGAAAAGCTTTACTTGGGGAACAAAAAAGTAATAGTAAACAGATTGGTGACCAGTGTGACTTCAAAGTGTTGCTTGCTCAGGAAGAAACAAAGTATGTACTGTCATGGGAAATTCAGTCACTAATATTTATGAAGTTAAACTGTTTCTTATCCATTTTTATTTAAAAAAAAATAACCATGTAGACTGTAACTGTCCTTTTAGAATTTCTATTTAGGCAATATATGTCACACACTGAACTGTTGTATAGACCTACTGGGCAATGTCTCGAGACCTCTGCATTTTGTCTCTGAAATTCTTGCAGTTTACTCGTAGTTGAAGTAGCTTCTATGTATTAGTGAAGACTGTTTCATATGGCCTATTTACTAGAACTTTGGCAAGACTTTGCGTGGCCTAAATACACTTTAGGGAGTTATCCCTAGAAAGGAATACTTTTGAACATCAGCCACTGAAACAGGATGACATATCACCGGAAGGTGGATGACCCACTAGTCTTATCTAGCCTGTAGGCAAAGTCCTAGGTACACACCTGGCACAGACCTCAAAATAATTACTTGTTGCTTGAAAACTCTTTGCATGCTTGTGTGCTGCACTTCCCAGGGGATTGAAGTGTAGTAAAAAGAACACCTCGTTGGAGAGAAATAGTGTAAGTTTCCTATCTGAAAAACTCCAGTTGTCAACTTATGGCTAGTATTTGGGTGGTTCATTGCTCTTGGAAATAATTTGATCCAGAGTTTTTCGTATGCTGGATATGAGTATTATGTTGTCCCAGCAGTCTCCTTTGGAATGTAGGTCAGAACTGTTGTGGAGTATAGGAATCCTTCAGAAGAAAAAGATTACTAAGATCTTTGCAAATTTTACTGAATTGTATGAGAGAAGGCAGGGATTCTTTTTTCAATTATCTCACCGCAGTGGTAGAGATAAGAGAAATAAATGAATTATTTTGAACTATTGTCTAACAACATCCCGTATTAATCTAATTTAATTGTGAATAATGGGGAGTTTTAAATTTTGAATGTTTGGATGTGTATGTAAATAAACCTGATACATTTTGTAGCCTGAATCTTGTGTTTTATAATACTGCATATAGTTGAGGTACAGGTAAATGTTAACTAACCTATTGCTTTTTTCCCCCCAGATTCCTCCTAATAAAATAGATTATGAATATAGTGAACTGATTTTATATCAAAATCAAGTGATGCGAGAGGCAGATCTATTTCAGGAGTCTTTAGAACATATAGAGACATATGAAAAGCAAATATGTGATAAATTAATAGTAGAAGAAATCAAAGGTAAGTTGTTCTTCTTTCTTCAGCCAATATTGTTCTAAACTTTTGCTACTGGCTTTCGGATATGATAAAACAGTAAAAGAAAAAAAAAAAAGTGAAATCTTTAATTGATTTGAAACAGTTACTATAAGGGAACTATTAACACCTGATTTACAATTTTGTGCTCCAGTAACTCACTACCAAGATGGGTAGCAGATGCAGTTTAACTTACTTTGACATGGGAGCAGAGGAGATCTCAGAGATGATTATATTGGTGTATATTAGAGGAGCCTTCTGTAAATCAGAGCCCATATAACCCAGTTTTAATCTCATGAAGAATACTGTTTGTAGTACAAAAGCTGACTTTTTTTTTTACTTGAAGTATCAGATTGTTTCCTTCTTAAGCTGTTTAAAGCACTTACTTGTATTGCCCTAATTAAGTGAATACTAAAATTGACCCTTTTTGATTAAAAATAACTCACAATTGTTTGGGGATTTGAAGTACTGAGTTCTGAATAAACGTACTCATATAGCATAATAGCATGTTGCTAATCATCTGCTCCTTGCTTGCACAATTGTGGTGGCTTGACCCTGGCCAGCAGCTAAGCCCCACACAGCTGCTCACTCCCCCCAGCCTCCCTCATCAGGACAGGAGAGAGAGAGGAATAGCAGAAGCAAGAGAATTCATGGGTTGAGATAAAGACTGCTTGAGGGAAAGAAAATAAAGAAAACCACAAACGAGATCCCCCAGAAATGCAAAGGTGGTCACTTGCCACCTCCCACAAACAGACTGAGGCCTAGCTAGTCCCCAAGCAATGGCCCCCTGCCTAAACACTCCTTCCCCTCTATTTTTATTACTGAGTATGACATTATATAGCATTAAATACCCCTTGGCCAGTTTGGGTGAGCTCTCCAGGTTGTGTCTGCTCCCAACTTACTGTCCACCATGACCTACTTGCTGGGTAGCAGAGTTGGGGTGAAAAAAGCCTGGATGCTCCACAAGTACCACTGAGCAGCAGGAAAGACAGGTGTGTAATCAGTGTTTAGTGACAAATCCCAAAACAGCGCTGCACAGGCTGCTGTGAAGAAAATTAATTCCATGCAAGCCAGACCCAGTAGAACAACTTAGTTAGTAGCAAACCAGTGTGATTTAATTGACTAAAAACTGGTTAGTTGGTGTGAAAAGTATAGGTGTAGTTAAGTAAACAGCCTGGTAAGAAGTGACATAGTCATGTGTTGGAGTCCTGGAGGGAAGAGTTGTTGCTTGTTTCTTTGATAATCCAAATAGTTATTTTAAAGACTCATAAAGGCATTAAAATAATCTTTGTTTTCACAGGTGCTGAATGCTCCAAACTGTGTTGAGCTCTGTGTTTGGTAGCTTTAAGTAGCACTTGTAATACACATTAAATTCCTTGGGAAAAACAAAGCCTTTAAAAAACCATCCACAGATGATTAAGCCCAATTTTATGTATCTGGTTTTTTTCAACTTTACCCCCAAGACATCAGTGTTTTCTTATGTAATTCAGTTCTTTACTGCATTAATTTTAGGAGAAATGTTACTGAAGTTGGGAAGACTGAAAGAAGCTGGTGAAGTATACAAAGAGTTAATTGAACGCAATGCAGAAAACTGGTATTATTATGAAGGCTTGGAAAAGGCCCTGCAACCTAGTAAGTTAAGATACACAGATATATTGAAAATCTTTATTATATATGATATAGTTCAAACTCCTGTGTGATCTCCTACTGTTGTAGATTGAAAAGCTTTAATCAGCAGAAAGCTATGTACTTTCTAATCTTGAATATGTAGTGTTTATCCATTTAAAAAATGTTAATTGACAACCTGCATGCATGAAAATACCAACAGCAAGTCTTTCTTGTCTGGGAGCTGAAGGTGGCCTTTGCTCATGTGCTTACATGAAGAACATTTCCTTGCCACATGTGAACTTGGAAACCAAATGGCAAGTCATTTGTGTCTTAGTAGTTTTTCATCAGACTACTATTGTACACCATAACGTAAAATTGTCATTCTGAAACTTGTTTCTACAGACATGTAGAGAAATACTCAAATACCTGTTTCTGATGGCCTTGTAAAGATAGGTTATCTCTAACAAAAAAAGTATCTTTAAGATGACTGTTCTTTGGAGGAAAAGGTGATTAAATGTGATAAAATCTTTTGTTCTCTCTTTCCAGGAAAATAGCTAGTGATTATTTTGTTTTAAATTGCTATATTGTAACAATTTATACTATAAGTGGTTTGCCCTTGTAACTTTCCCAAGTGTTTACACCAGAATGGTTTCCTTGTATTTCACTGTTCACTAATCAGTGGAAGTTTTATTGGAGTTATTCTGATGACATCATAAATCATAAGCCCACAAGGATATTATTTGTAGATATTACAACTGCATTGTGTTTCTTAACCAGCTTCTTTCTAGGCTGTTAAACAGTTGGTTTTCATAAGTTTTGGGAATATGACTTGGCATTGGGAAATGAAAGTGATGGCATTTGTTACGTTTATATGGAAAGTAACATTGCCCGTTGAATGGTTTTCTTAGTGTATCCATAGATTTGAAGATGGTGATTATTGTCTCAGAAAATAAATTACCCAAGAACTTGATTATTTTCTTTGATATAACAAATAGGTTGATGAAAATGTGTAGTTCTTATCAAAGAACCAATCTAGTAGTTTATTTGACATGTTGAAATCCTATGTAGTTTAAAACTGTATTAATTTATAAAACTAATAATGCTACTTTATTTTTTAGGTGGTCTTAGGACTATTTCCTCCCCCATGGTAAGTTCTGGAGCTCCAACTTGTGACTTCAATTAGGGCTTTTATATGCTTTAGTTCCAATCCAAACATTATTTTAGTATAACTCTTAGGACTGTACGTCTCTTGGAGCCACTGGGTAACATATTCCCCCCCCTTCCCCAACATCTGAGCTCAGTGACAAGATAAATTGTTCTTCTTATGAAATTAAACCGGACATATTTATTAAATAGATGTCATAATCTTGATCTGTACATTCAGTTTTATTTAAATTGCTTGATCAATTTAAAAATATTTAAGCAAAATTGGTCTTAAATATGTGAAAATGGCACTTCAAAGCAACAGATTAGTTTTACTTAAGTTCTAACCACATTGGAGCTCCAAAGCATATTATGGGGGAAAGGGGAGGAGTGGGAAGAAACAAATTAACAGAAATAAAGCTACTTAAACATTAAGGTATTAAACATTCTGGTGCTCAGTACTTACACTGGCAGTGTTGTGCCATGTTTTTGCTGCCACCAGAGGACCTACAATAAAAGCAAGCTTGTATAGTATGTTATTTGTATGCCTATGATTTAGAAACACAATATGTTTCTCTGGATGCTTTAAATATGTCTGAAACAGATGCATAGTGAAAAACAGTTAATTGAAGCTATGAATATCAAACTATTGTTTGAGTGGGTCTGCACAGCATGTAACTGAAAGAAACCAATCTCTAGTACTCTGAATGTGCAAGGTAATTATTCTGTTTGCAGTTTATCTTTAGAGTGATTAATGATGGTAGTTGTGTATTGTACATACAGTTTGTTTTCAATACAGTTTCACACAGTAATGTTTATGATTAACTGGAAAAAATAGCTTGAAATGCTTAATCGTTTCAAATCCAAATTGTGTAAGAAATCTAGCTAAATTAATTATCAACACTTAAACATTTAGAAGAATAGATTTTTATCTCTGTTACTTATGTCTATCATATTTACTGATAATAGGCACTTTAGAAGAGAGGCTTCAGATTTATGAAGAAGTTAGTAAAAGACATCCCAGAGCAGTTTCACCTAGAAGATTACCTTTAAACTTTGTTTCAGGTAACAAGTTGCATATCTGTTCTGTAATACTTTATTTAATTTCATTTTTAAGTTTTCATCAGGCTATTGAACGTGCATTTAATACATATTTGTACATGTACATAAATCAAACCTGGGTATTTCTCTTGCAATAGACGGAATTCGTTGTTTGAGGAGTTCATAGAAAAAGCTCATGTGCTCTAATATGCTGGTACAAGCTATGTATTGATAAAACTGCAGACCAGAATAATATATAGACTGTAGAGATTCTTTTATATAACTTTTCTGCATCATGCAAGTCAAGAATCATAAGTTAAAAGGTAGAGGGTAATAGTACACTTTAATTCAAGGTATAGGGATGTGTGTATATACATCCCCCATGCTTCTAAATTAAGTTAGTTTATTTATAAATGCTGACAAATGTAAATAATGCATAGGATTAAGAAACTTCCTAACAATTTTTGTAGTGGTGATGTACCAAAAAGTGCCAAATCTTTTTGTGACTCTGAATATCTTACTGAGTGTGCAACATTTTGTTGCAGAACCATTAGAACTGAAATCTTCAACATGAACTAACTTTGTGCTGGTAATTTAATAAGAATAGAAACAAAAGCAGGTCTGCAGTGTTGTATAGCACAAATTATTTTGGTTTTTGTACTATAGCTAAATTCTTTCAGTGTCTCTATCCTTTCAAAAGTTGTACTGAAATACAGTGCACAAATATCCTCGATTCTGGAAAGAATAAATACATATTGTTTAAAACAAAGTGATGATCTTCTAAAATGAAAGAGGTTAAATGAAATGATAAATCCCATAAAAATATATACCTAGTATGCAGCTGTCTAACTGCTGTAGCTCCAGTAGAAAACTTTTGTTAAGAAATATAAAGTATACAAGGTAAAAATTTCATGGCAACTAGATACATTGGGAATTTGCAGCTGAATGTAGGTATCTGCTCACACTTTCAATTTCCTGAAAGTTAATTTTCAGTTTAGCTCATTTACTGAGTGCTGCATATATGTACATTTAAGTGCTACAGAGCTAGCTAGTCTAGTGTTCTGTTGTTGCTCAGGAATCTGTGCCTACACCTTTCCTGTATAAAATAGCAAGTTTTTTAACTGCTTCATAAGAGATTTAGACCCGAAGTTAGCACTTGTGCCTTAGCCCCAGATATCTCAGTTTCTTTGAAGGCAAAACTTTAAGCCAGTTCATCTGGATTTGAAAAGCTAGATGACAAGTAATTCGTTTTCTTCTGTAATAAAATTGGTTATGGTAAAACATAGCAAACAAGGAAATAACCTGCAAAACACTTTTCCCCGTCTTTATTAATAGTGTGTTTTGCTGTTGACTTCATTTTTTGGCTGTATGTTTTGCACTGTGTTACCTTATCACATCTTACAGGGTAGTTCCACAGGTAACGTTTGTTTAAATAGAAGTATGTTTGGTAAAAAGGATTAATTGTTCCTGCTATTCTCTAAATCAAAATAAAATTCACTATTAAATCATTCCAGAAAAAAAAAACCTCAGTAGATTACTTCATGCAGTGTTTCATAACAACTAAGAATTTTCCTGAATTAAAACTTGTATTTCTATTAATCTGTTAAACTTGTATCGATCATGAATGTGTGAGTGGTTTTGATTCTGTAGAAATTAATCTGCTAGGTTTACATCTATTTACTATTTTCTTGTGTTTACGTAGAGCAGGTGAGACATCCTGTTGGGAAAAGTTAATGCTGAATGTGAAGGTGTAGAAACAAATCTTTTTGCTGAAAGGTGTTTGCAGATTTCAAAAGGATAGAATTTTTGGTGAAATAAGGCTGTGTGGTCACTGACCAGTTACTTGCAACCAACAGATGAGTCAGAATTGGCTTAAAAATACTTTAAAGTTCAGTCTTGTACTAAAAGGGCATCCCTTCCCAGACATTGCCATGCATTGCATCTTAATAACCTTGTATTTGATACAAATCAGCTTCTTGATCCATCTGGAAACCACCTTTATGGAGAAACGCTGTTACAGTTCATTTCCAGTTTTGGATTTATTTATGCTGCTGTGGTTTCACTGTTTCTGAGGTCAGGTCTTCTCTGTGTGCCAGAGACTAAATTTTGAGCTTGACTTCATGTTATAGGGAGGTGCCTAGTTGTATGGTTTACATATTTCAGACTTTGTTTTAAAGCTGTTCTGCTTTCTAAAAAAATAAATATGTACATAATGGAAACTTGAATCTTGCTTTCCTAAATTCTGAATTACAATTATATAAATTTAGAATAATTCAACAGAAGACGTTGAGAAACTGAGACTGCTAATATTTTTGTCATATAAGTGAGTTTCCTGCAGTGCAAGAAAACAAGTTTTAATTAATCCATGTGTAATAAAAGATGTGTTTATAGTCCGGGTATGGATCCCTATCCACAGGTAGGAGTTTCCATGTTCAGCAGTTTGGTTTAGGACGGCTAAGGAAGAACATGAGGTACATTAGTCTTAGTAACAGTGCTGATAATAGTAAGTAGGGAAATTAAGAACTGGTGGAAACACCTGAGAAAGAATGGTATATACAAAGCAGTAGTATCTTCATTTTTTGAAGATTGATATGACACTGTTCATCAAACTTATTAATGCAATCTTAATGAATTGGAGTTTATTTCAACAGTTCTATGTGTATATGTTAGCATTATGTGTACTAAGTCCTTGTTTAAAGGCTTAGAGAAGTCCACAACAGAGTAGACAGTGAAGTGTGGCAACTTCATCCCTATACAAAGCAAACAAAACCAATAAAGATTTAAAAAACAATAATAAATTGAAGCATCTAAAAACAGTAAGTTTTCATCATAGGAGTAAAAACATGAAAGCCAGACTGAATATCTACTCTTTCAAGTTCTGCTTTTTTTTCTTTAAATGGCATTTCTAAGGAAGGCAGCATACTGCAGGCACTGTGATTTTTACCTGAAAACATGATTAAATCACACTTTTAGCTTTCTACCAGTATATTTTGATAAAGATAATTCTGATATAGTGCTTATCCTTCTGAAACCCAGTCTTCTATTCTGTTTCTGATTCTAGAAACAATCATACTATCATTGGAAGTCATGTACTACTCATAAAAAAAAGTAGGACTAGAAGAGAGGTAGAGGGTTCATTTCATCCATCCTTCTTCCTCAAAGCAGGATAATTTATATCTGCACTATTCCTAACACATATTTGTCTAACTTAATCATAAAAACTGCCAATGATGGAGCTTTTACAAGATCTCCAAGGTAATCTATTCAAGTGCTTAGTTATTCTTACCATGATTATTTTTTACAATGTTTGTTTAAATGGCCCTTGCTACATACTCTGTAGCCATAGCTTAGTACTTTCTTTTTTTAATAGCTTTTACAGGTTTGAAGACTGTTATGATGTCTTCATCAGCAGTCTCTTAAGCACTAGCAATTTACGCATCTTACTCTGATTTTTTTTTTTTTTTTAATCCAGAGCATATTAGCATTTTATTACAGAATAACAGGAAAGATGAAAACCATTGATCAGTTACTTTACCCTGAGTTGCACAGCGATTAGTGCTTATATTTCTACAGCACCTGTGATCACTGACATGTAACCAAATGCACTTTTGTTTCTAGGTGAAAAATTTAGAGAACTAATGGATAAGTTCCTGAGGGTTAACTTCAGTAAAGGCTGCCCACCCTTGTTTACCACTTTGAAATCTTTGTATTACAATCCAGAAAAGGTAAAATTTAGTATTTATTTGGTTTTAATGAAGCCTTCTATATTGAATGTCTAATGGATTCTCTAACTGGTTTCGTATAGATTTTTACTGTAACTTACCAATAACTGGTGCTGAATGTTTTTTCTCCTTAATGGGTTATTTTGTCCTAGGAGAATGTCACTTGATGATGCTTAATATGTATGAAATTTCACCTCTACAGACAGTTGATGTCAAAATATTTGAAGTTGTATTGGTGCAAAATGCACTGAAGCTCTTGAAAAATTAAAAATAACCAATAACTTTATTTTTGTGTATTCTGAGTGCAAGTTTGTCAGGATTCTTTCAGCTTATGGTTTATGATGTCACCAGAAGTCATGACTTTAAAATATCACACAGATGGCTATTGTTCCACATGTATTTCTGAATTGCATGAATACTTTATTTACCACAAAAGCTTGTTTCCCGTTTCAGTCTTTGCCTGAAACTTCAGCGTTTAATTTTTGCACTTCTAAACTCACCCAATTTTGGCAAAATTGTGTCACCTTAGAACTATTGTTTCAAATGTAGGTCTTTGTTCCAAGCTTCTCAGTGAGGTATAGTAAAAATAAATTTTCAAACTAAAGCACGTTACTAAACTGTGTAGAAAATGAAAGATCAGAGATCAGTCTATTCTGATGTTGCTATTTTTGCTACAAACAATAGCAAATATGTTTGGGAGTTCTCTGGGATTTCTAATCCATTCATGACTAGGTAAGAATTTTTGTAGCTGGAAAAACCTTAAATACATAGTGCAGCTACTTAACCAGATGTTTAATTGGATTAAAATGATTCTTCTTTCAAAGAACCTCTCTTCTAGTTGTCTGAATATGAAAATTTCAATACCCTTCAGTTTGGAGAATGTATTCTGTGCTCTGTCTTCATGGTTGACATAATTTTAGTAAGTTTTGGTATCATGTATAGCAGTAGGCATTGAAGAAAAGCTTGTGCTAATGCGTACTTCCCAGACAGTCAGTACTGTGGAAGTTTTACCTCTGCTATTTGAAATATGAAAATCCAGAAGTTAAAAGACAAATCTTTTCACAAGCCAAATGAGTTTTAGCACTTTGTCTTTTTTTACTCAAAAACAATTAGGACTTCCCCAAAACATGTAGACTTAAGCAGAAAGATACCTTGTTGCTTGTTATCTTTATTGTACCAAATCAGTGCTGCCCAGAACTGCCAGCTTAATACTAAAAAGCAATCAGAATTAAAATCTAGAGCCTCACAACATTCAAAGATGCTTGGTTTTGTTTGCACTGTTAACTTCTGCAAAAGATTTTCCTTTTCTTTCATGTCCTTCTCTTCCTGAGAGAGAGTCTTCCACGTTTTGCTTGGTTGGGTTTTCGTGTAACTATAGTGTAGTAGAAGGATATTTGAAACTAAGAGAAATTTCAGTTTCAGTCTCTGACAGTTAATAATAGAATTAGTAGAATTTAGGAGTTAGGTGGCAGAAAATTGTGGCAAACTAACGTGTGCTCCACCTTTCAGGAAAATGTTACACTTTGGTATCTAACTTGTCTAAATTGGTGCTTAATGCTAGCTTCTCATATAAATTACTGGCATGTTTTGACTGAAAAGAGTAATAATTGTAGTCAGGATCATGTTATGTGTACTAGGAAATACCTAGGAAACTACTGGATTTTCTACAAGTCGGGAATGAACAGCTCCCCTTTTACTTCTTTGGAACAGTTGGTGTAGTCAACTGCAGTTGTATTTTGAAGTGGCATAGATATGACTATTTTATGAAGAGCTGTGTGATTTTTAAGCCTGGAGAGTTCCTTCTTTCTAGAAGTCCAGGTGGGCCCAGGATCTTTCATAAACCATGGCTTTGGAAAAAGGTGAAATAAAATATTTATACTAATAGAAGTTCTTTATTTTTATGTACATAAACAAAAAAACCAGTGCTGCAGTATTTTATATGTAGGAAAGGAAAATATAAATTAATTCAATACCTGCATGAATGCAGAGGAATAGTAGGGAAAAATGTAACTTCACTTTCTCAGAGGAGATGGGGATTAAATTTCTCTGTAAGTATCTCTTAACACTTTAAGAGCACCTTTTATGCTGGAATGGGGAGACCAAAAGGTAATTTAAAAAGTAGCTGATTCTAGAGGGAAAATATTGATGTCTCTACTCTGGAGAGGGGAAGGAAAAAAAAGGTGCCTGTATGGAAAGTATTTGTCAGATGTGTTCAGGAAAATGTTATCTAATCACTGTAAATTGGCACTTCATACTAAATGCTTTAAATAAAAATTGATGGTATATTTTGATTTTTAAAAACAGATTCTAGTATACTAACATGAGTTAGTGTTTTTGGGTGAATTCTAGCTTCAGGTACACGGAGATGCAAAACTCTGGGACTTTCCCAGCTGAAAGTGAAGGCTATTCAGGAAGAAACTCTTCAGTATTTATACTGCTTAGACTCCAAATACAGAGGTGGTAGGTTGGAAGTTATGTTTTGTTTCAATAAAGACAAAGATCTGAACCTGATTTGCTATACTTGTGGAAGTTGTAGAAATAAAATCAGTTGAGAGAAAATCTGACACTTTTTTGATCTATTTAAGGAGTTAAAGTTTAGCTGTGTTAAAAAGTTTGAAAGGTAAATTCCTCAAGTGAGTAATCATATCAACCTGGAGTAACTTTTAATTTGCACATTGGCCAAACGTTACATTTAACTTTTGTTTTCCAGCTACGCTCATTTTTGTTCTGAGAACTATTTGACAAAATCCCTCTCTGGTACTAGTTTTTTACATACTTAGTACACTCGGTTGTTTTGGGAAGACTAGAAATGTATCTGGTACTTGAAGATGTGATTCTTAAGGCTTTGTGCTGTTACGCTAGTCTAACAGGTAGCTCTTCTTGCACTGTTTCTTTCTCAAAACCCCTAGACTGTGGG
>BJBW01002953.1:128835-169039 GCA_004320125.1 Scolopax mira | reverse complement strand
ATAAAATCACTCTAATATTGAAATAAGAAAAAAAGGAGTGTTGAATTGCAGGAGGAAATATTGGACAAAGGACAACTGAAAAGGAGATGTTTTATCATTTTTCTATAATACTGGGAAATTATTTTTCTATAGGTAATCTACAAGTTCTTAAGTGATAACTGTTATTATGCTCCCTGTTTGCAGATAACAAAGGCATGCACTAACAGCTTCCTAACTTGCTACGTTGCTACACAGCCTGATTCTGTGTTTTTTTCCAATTGCAGAAAAGAAGTTAAAGGGTGATAGACTGTCAGACTAAGTATTTACTGTATTTTCTGGAGTGTGTCATTTAAAACAAATTTTTAACTACTATATGGAGTGGTATATCATTGCTGATATTCAGTCATAGATCACTTGTTACCTGCAACCTACTAGAGAAATCATTTGATGAAACACTATCTTGATAGCTTTGTTCTTATTTAAAAAAAATATTTAATCAGAATAATGTTCATCACTGTATGTATGTTTTTTAAATGACTCTTGAAGTAGCCACTGTATGTTGTGAAGAAATTGGCAACATCTCCCTTCTGTTCATTATATGGGAGCCTCTAGGGAATGCTGTAGGTATAGAGTGGGGCTTTGTAAACGTGAAAACTCTTGGTCACAAAGTAGTGTAAAGTGCATATGGTTACATAAAAGACAAGGCTCACAAATGTAAAAAGTACTGTACCAGGTTCTACTTACTTGTGAGGGTTGGAGAAAGAAAAGGAAATGGCTGGTCTGAACAAGAGCTGAGACCTTGCTGCGTAGGTTACTGGTGTTAAGGAGCAAACCTGCATTCTGAGCTCAGTATTTATTTTTCTCAGCTGATCTTGTAATGTCTTGTAAGGACAGTGTGTTTGACTCAATGTGCCAAGTTGCTAACTATGAGTTGCTAAAACATCTAGCAGACTTAAATACTGCTTAGAGGAACTCTTCTCATAAAGAACAAGTGCAGGGAATAGCTTTTACGCGTATCAAAACAGTCACAAGTAAAATGCAAAAAAAAAAAGTCTTCATATCTCTTCAGGAATATTAAAATTTAAGACAATTAAAATTCACCCACTTTCCTGCATAAGTTGTATGTTGGACTAAGTTGATAGTGATTTCATTAGTGTGTGTCTTAAAGCATGATTTTACCAAAATATGGATAAAAGAAGAATATCCTTAATGTTTTTGTGGTGTTTTTATGTAGAAAAATCAGCCTTAAGAAGAACATCTATATGAATAAAACTTTAATTGGTCATTTACATTAGTGCATGACTGCTAATTTGAAGGAAGAAATTAAGATAGGGAAAATACGAGTACAGACTTGAGGAGTTTCTCTAGTTTCTTGAATATTGTTTCATGTATTAAAACAAATGCCAGCAATTTCAGGGGAGGTTCAGATTGGATATTTGGAAAAATTTTTACACTGAAAGGGTTATTAAGCATTGGAATGGGCTGCCCAGGGAAGTGAATGAGGCACCATCCCTGGAGGTATTATTCAAAAGATGGGTTGACATGGTGCTTAGAGACATGGTTTAATGATGGTGGGGTTTTTTGGGGTTTGATTTTTATTTTTTTTTTTCCCCAGACTTAGGTTGATGGTTGGACTAGATGATCATAAAGATCCCTTCTAACCTAGAGAATTCTATGATTCTAAGTTCTGGTTGTTGTCTTCACAAATATCTGATTTTGAAATAGCTTTTAGAATATGAAAGTATTACAGAGATTTCACAGTAACACTTGCACCTTGGCTCTGAGTTCAGTCACCTTCTCAAATACCAGCCTGTGCCTTTTTGTGCAGTTCTTTGAACTCAAAATTGAACTCTTTGAACTCAGTTTTGACTGTTGCTCAAGACACCAGGAGGGAACCCTGTGAATGTCCTGTTGCTCTACAAAACTCTTCAAGTTCATTCCAGGCTTCTGTCTTGGGACTTTTCCCCCCCTTGTTAACTGTATTTGCATAATTTCTATCACAAAATGGAAGAATCTTGGGGGAAGAGTTACCTAGAAAGGGAAGACGCTCTGTGCTAAATGCCATTATGGTGATGTTTAAACTGTGGATCAATTCCTATAATTTCTTGTTTCTCCCCTTCTCAGACCATTCATACATGGAAAAACAGGCACTTGTCCCAGAATCTGCCTTTTGGAAATGGATTATCTTGAAACACAGGTGAATTACTGCAGATTTGCCTTAGTATTAGATTAAATGTGAGTACATGCATGGTTCACCACATGCCAAGTGAAGCATCTGTAATTACTACTTCAGGGTTGACACTTCCCAAAAGAGCAAGTTGATTATTCAAGCGTGAAATGGGGTTAAGCTGAGGATGTTTTCTTTATATACAAAGGGATCTAATCGTTGTTTCAGTATAGTCCTCCATCCATCATTCCTGATTTTTGGAGCTCTCTAAGCAGCACATATGGCATCCCTGTTTATTTCTGCAATGTTCCACAGTGCAAATTCTAATAGACAATGTAATAGTTGTGCATTTGGTGTTTTGTCAGTGATCATCTGCTTGTAGTCTCAAGAGAAAGAGCTGTATAAAGAATGCTTTGAACTTCCTAGAAATCAGCAGTCAGTTGGCCAAGTTGTTGATGTGGCTGTTCACTGAAGCCGTGTTTGCCCTCATCTAGTTGGCAAAGTAAAATAGGAGGAAGAGATACTGATTAAAATTTCTAGTAAAGTCATAATTGTGTCCAGGTTATTTCTCAGGTCAGGTAGCTCATGTTTAACTTCAGTACCTGCCTGCTGATGGAAACAGTTTGGTCCAGCAAACCTGCTGATGTTTGTAATGTTATGCAGCAGGGACTATTGGTGGAACAGTGCCCAGAGAGATGGTAGAGTCTCTGTCTCTGGAGACATTCAAAACCTGGCTGAAAATGTTCATCTGCAACCTGCTTTAGATGGACCTGCTTTGGCAGGGGGGTTGGACTAGATGATCTCCAGAGGTCCCTTCCAACCCCATATCCTTCTGTTATTCTGTAGGACTGGTGGGGTTAGTGTGCTGTGCTCTTCCTCATGACTTCCTGTGTTAGCGCACAGTTGTTGGGAGGTTCTCAGTGGAGCTGTTGTCTTCAATGCTTGAAAAATGCCATATGCTTTAAATTAAATGCTGTATTTTGGAGACCAGCACTTCAATTTTTTTTAATGTATGCTAGGTATACTCGCTATCTCAAGTATCTGTTGCCTTCCTATATTCTACAGTAGCCTTTCACCCTAAAATAGCCTGCTTTGAGAGATAACACAACTTCCATGATACGTCATCTTCTTCTTGGAATTCTGATTTATAAAATTTCTGGGCCAGAAAAGTTCATGATCTTTATATACTCTGTGTGTTGAAGGTGAGAGTAATGGGCACAGAATTTGCAGGACTCCAGCAGATGATGCTACTCAGCGAACTGATGCATGAGTGTGTGTGTCATGCAATTCAGAATGGATTATCTAAAGGCCCTGACTCATGGACAGAGTGGTTCATGTTCCCAGTTGTCCATTCCACCCTCACCCTTCAGTTGCTGGTTTTGCTCAAAGAACAGTGCAGGTGTTTTGAGTACCAGTTTCTGAATCTGTACAGCTTTATATTCATTTTTGGCTCTCTTAATATGTTGTGCCATTTAGCTAAAAGCACAGCTGCTCAACAAACCATTTCTGCAGTGGCAATCTCTAAAAGATGGTTGAATTGAACATGTGAAAACTGAAAACATTGGCTGTCCTTGCTTGAAAAGTCCACCCCCATGATTTAGAAAAAAATAATATGCTCTGAGAGAGGTTCTTGTGTGTAGTGGGGCCAATGGACATACTGTATTTTGAAGAACTGTAGTTATTTCTGGAAAAAGTAGTTTCTTTTAAGAATGTTTTACCTCAAACCAGGACAAATATGTACTTGTGATGCTGCTTTAGGGGATTTATTCTCTTGATGTTCTTTATCTTGCCATAAAATCCTAGAGTTCTGCATCATCAATTCATAATCGTACTGTGGAGGTAACTAGCATTTGAAAGTGCATTTGTTGTCTTTCTCATGGCCTAAGTAGTAAGAATTGTCACTAAACCAAGTTAATTCTAGGCAAGTGAAATACATGGGAGGATAGCAGGGGAGGCTATAATAAAAGGGTAGCTTTGCCCTACATAAGGAAACTTGTGGGTTTGTGTTTTGCAGATATACAGCTTTCCTCTAGAACTTTGAAATGTTATCTAAACAAAACATGGCTTTAAAAATGTGAATATTGGGCAATTTTTTTACTTACGGTTGATACTTTTAAAATAGTATGAAATAGTTCATCTTTGTGCTTGTGGATCCACTTTACTGAAATAACCACCTTCTGTGGAAATTAAAGTTTTTGAATTGTGACTCAATATATATTTTATTTGTAAGTTAAGACACAACATTTACAAGGGAAATATCTCAACACAATATAGTGTGTGTACATTAAATACTTAGTTATGGTTGCTACTAGACTTTTCCTCTTTTATGCTGTAAGAGTTTTATAGTTTTTATTCTTCGCTTAGTGTTTTAGTTTTTGTAGTTGTCTTATTATTTAAAAAGTGGATATCAGCAAAGTAGCCGTTCTTGAGTTTTCTATAATGCTAAACCTTTAAGGTTATATAGCACAGAGGCTTACTAAATTTTTTTTATCGGGCCTCTTTAAATTTCTGAATAGCAGGTATACTCGGTTACTTAAATTATGTTTTATCATGTTGATATAATAATAAAATTATAAAATAATAAAATTAACACCAAAGGCACAATACATACTTTGTCAGGAAGAAGATGTAGTCTTTTTTGCATATTCAAGAAGCAAAAAGTTTTGTTTAGGAGTGCCACTGCATTGCTATGAGTTGTTCCTGCAAAGTTACTGTTCAGGGTGAACGCAGCTGTGGCTCTTGGCAGAATGTTTCTGCTGGAAGGTCTAAGCAATGGTATGGGATATAGTAACGTTCACATTCTGTAAGCTGCTGTCCAGATGTGTTAGAAATAACTGTGAACACCTTTATTTCATATTGTTCCTCACGAGAGGGATCTTGAAATGCTACCCCCACAGCCTCCCCAAAAAATTCTCTTTGCAGTATTCAGAAATACTCTTTGGTTCCCCGTACGTGCTGGTCTCTGTTCCCATGAGATGAAAATCCAAAGAGTGTAGATCTTCAATTAGTCAACATCAAGGTTTGCATCGATTGTGTTGCAGGTGCCTTGATTCCATTGAAGCTCGACATTAGTGCACATGTGCCCTTTTACTGAGTAACTAAAAACATGGAGACTGTGAGGAAATACTGGATGAGAGAATGTCTGGCTGGAAGAAACTTCAGAAACAACAGTTTCCAAAAAAGGTGTAAGACTGTCTACGCAGGAAGGTAGGCTGTCTCCAGTGAAGATTTTTCTTTAACCCTTTCAGGAAAGAAGGTGTTTTCCCTCCTTGATGTGGAAAGGAATTTAAAGCAAGTTGCAACTGTTATTGTAGGTAGATGCCCTCTGTGACCTATTGATGGATTACTTAAATGAAAAACATTCCACTAGGAGTCACTTCTCAGAAGAAATAATGCTGTAAGATCAACCAAAGACACCCTTTTGTTCATTTAAGTTTTTGGAAGAGTTAAAATCCCAGGAGGGGGAATCTGGTAAGTGGAGGACGGAGAAGGATGAGGAACCTCATTGTAGGTACTGCCAGGATAGGATACTTCCACTCTAAAAATAGGTAGCATAAAACATGTTGATGGCTGACACTTTGGGTCTCTGAGGTAACATATAAGCCAAGAGCTTACCAATGTGGCAGCTGACTTAAAAACTACTGTCTCAAGAGAGCTTTTTCAGTCTGAGCAATCTGCATTGGGAATAACTGCTCTAAGTCCTCATCTGAAAAGTCAGATCTCTGCTCATAGTTGCTCCTTCTGACGCTCTGCTATATGAAATTGTTTTCTCCAGTGCAGTCCCTAAACTTGTCCATAAGCTTTCAACAAAACAGTTGCTCATGAAATAAGTTATGTGATGACCACAGTGACATCTTAGTGTGTTGATTTGCTCCAAACTTCTAAAGTGTTGTAATATTTTCACTACAAACGTGTTCTGCTGTTAACTTACTCCATTTTGTCAACAGTTTTATGACTTGACTTTCCAGTCTTATTTTTCATTTTTAAAATGAAGAATAATATTTTTCTGAATGTGTTTAGATATTGTAAATAGTGTGAACGTTTTGTTTGGCAGTTTTCTCATATACTGTGGCTTGTATCACATCTTACAAGTTACTAGTCTTGGCACAGTAGAATAAAGAGAGGAAGTGTTATCCCTATTTCACACATTCAAAATGGGCAGTAAGATGTCAAGGTCAAACTCTGCAGGCATTGAGTGTACAGCTCAGGGGTTGTGGTTTTGGGGATGTTGATCTTCAGAAGCATTCCCTGACCTCAGGTGACATGGAATGCTCAGCAACTTAAAAAATCCTGTTCTTGATGTTTTGAGGAAATACAGGAAAAAAAGCAAAAATCTGTTTCATGGGTTTCAGTACTTTCACAGAACTTTAGCCCATTTTTTTCCCATTGCATTCACTCCCTGGTGTATGTTAAATGAGGCAAAGGCTCTTTTTGTTACAAAAAAATGTGTAACAAAATACTTCACAATGTGTTGTTTGGTATCTGTATTTCTGCCACTTCAAAGTGGCTCCTCATGACCTGTTGTCTTCCGTGTTAGACTGCTGTTAGGACAGTAAGTCTAAGCCAGCCTGTCATCTCTGAATTTTAGTATTGTTTTTCTTCTGCACTACACTCATATCAAGGAAGATGTTGTTTTAACGTGTCAGATATTTGCAGTTCACTAAGTGTAGATTAATTTGGGGTGGGGTAGAGTGAATTAAAAAAAAAAGATTCTCAGTCTTCTGTATGAAGTGCTCTCCTAGCACAACTTCCCAATTTATCACTATCAAATTGTAAAAGCCTGTTTTATGAGGCTCTGTCATGTCTGTAACAGTATGTGTGTGAGAAAAATAATATCTCATTTATAGCCTGTCTTTTGTGTACTCCCTATGTTTTTATTTTAATTATGTTGTACATTTTACACCACTGTGTAGGAGTTTTCCTGGGACAGTCTATTCTGACTGCGGTGTTGCTGTCCTGCTAAATGCTGGGCTGCTGCACAAAAGTTTTCTAAATGTGTAATTTCTCACTGACAGACTTGTAAACTGCTAATCTCTGTTAGCTTTCACTTGCAAAATAAGATGTCCTATGTAGAAATCTGTTATGAACATCATGGTCAAATTAGATAATATTTATGATAAAACTGAACACTAAAGTTCATACTTTCAACTGTTGTGTAGCTTTACTATAGGCAGTGTATTGGCTAAAGGTGCAGCAAATATACATTTTCATTGAGGTGTCCGTCAGTTTTTGAGGGAAGTTAGACTTTGTTACATAGATAATGTAGCTAGATGTTTAGTTGAATTTGAAAAATTATTTAGTTACTCTAGTCATACTTTTATTTCAGAATGAGAAGATGCTACATTTTATGGAAAAGACTTGAGCAATTCTGACAGTTCCCATCAGTGTCAAACTTAAGATCTCATTTCCAAGCTTGGCTGAACCTTACTTTTTTTCCATCCCAAACAGACGCCTAACAGTTTGTTTATAAAGATATTGAAGGATTCTAAAATAACTTTTATGGTGTTGTTTTAATATTCAACTTGCTACATTTGAAGCACTTAAAATTTATGGTTGTCTCTTGTATTTATAGTCATCCTGCTTAAAGTTTTTGTTTAACTTGAGACTTATCTTGTACTTCTAATACAGCTGCACAGTTCCAAAGGAGTTTGTGCAGTTGTCCTTTCAATGTGTAAGCATACGTGTGCTAGGTCATCCCAAAGCAGCAGTAAATTCTTTGATGAAGAATGTTCTTGTTGTGACTTGTTTGCCATTCTGCTGGAGTAGTCTGCTCTCTGCAAAGTTGGTGTTCTGAGCAGCTCCCTCCTAGCTGACAGGTCTCTCCTCTGACAGTTATTTGGATGTGCAAAACCTAATATATATGGGACAAAATATGTTTCCGGTGCACTGAGTGTACTCCAGCTCTAAATGAACATATCTAATAGAATGCTACTTCCTTTACTGCTTGCAAGACATTTAACTGATTTCTTAAATGATCAGGGAACAAAGAAAATGTATAACTTTCCACAGTTGTTGCGTGCGTTAGTTTTTTCCCCTTTATTCTATTTTGTTTAAATACCGTACTACAGAGTTAATGCTTTGTGTCTATCCTAGTCCCTATAAGCTGGTAGCTCTTTGAAATTCCTGAAAATTATGTCTCCTTAGCCACCACACACTGAGAAATGCTGAAGTTCATGACGAATCATGATACCATCGGGTTAGCTTTATAGAAAACAAAATAATAACAAATTTCTACTAGCTAGGTCAAGATGGCCAGTCGCAAGCTGGCTGGGGAGGTGTTTTTACAGGTACTTGAAGTTGACTGTAGAATATATAGGTTTACACTGGAAGGGGGCGCGGGATTCTGTGCAAACTAGATCAAAGAACAGATCTGAATGAAAACTCATTGATTTGGGGGAGGGAGGAGGGGCAGTTGACTCTCATTTAGGTCGATTTTAAAAGGCTGTGGAACTTCCCTTTAGATGTGTGTTTTACTGCCAGGGACAGATTCTTGTCTTGCCCTATGTATGCAGGAGTGCACACAAACATCTAACAGCACTTTTCTTAGGGCAGCAGGAGTGAGTATTGATGGCTCAGTTGAATAAATTTAAAAAGAGATGCAGCTACATCTGAACTGCTGTTAATTTCAAAGCAACACTTTCATTGTGTGTTGCAAGAAGCTTCGCTATTTTGTGCAGAAACATACTTGGCACCTGTATATGTCAAAGATACCTAAGAAATTTAAGGAGACTTGCATTAAGTAGAAAGCTGCTTGCCATGTTTTCCTCTTCATACTTGTATGGCATTAAGTGGTAAAACAACCTATAACAGTATGTGATTTTTATTTTTTTTTAATTGCATTCAGATGTTAGCCATACAGTAAAATGTAAGCAACAGAAGTTCTCTGAATGATGCTGAATGGCCTTTTGCAGTTGGAGTAATTTATTTGAATAGTCTCTATGGGCTCGTTCTGTGGTTCATACCTCATTGGGTGGAGTAAACCCGTATGAGCTATACAACTAGTTGTGGAACAGAAACTCTTCAACTGAGACTGAGGAAGTTTTTGCAAGTAAGTTAGTGTATAGCTGCTTTGAGTAAAAATGGAAATATTTGCTTATTTCCATACCCTACTGATAAATCTGTGTGTCAATATCTTAAGTTTAAAGAAAGAGACTTTTTTTAAATAATGGAGGAACATTGCTTTAAAAAAACAAACACAATCAACCAATGTGAGCCTTGCAGAAGAGGGGGCTTGGTTCTTCTGTCAACTGTGTAAGTTCATAAATGTTGTGATCTTGGATATTCTTTTAGTTCAATTCATAGTAAGCTGTAGGAAACAGAACTTCTTTAGGTGGCTGCCCATGAACACCTTCCTGTGTGGATACACTGGAAGAGCCTGAACTCAGACCTTTTGTGCAGTGCAGGTGTGCCAGCTGGCTCATGTGTTTGGCATGCTCTCTTTGCTGCCTTGATAAAAAGCACATCTTAATTTATGCCAATCAGTTCTTGTCTATAGGTGAAGATGGTTTTTTGCTGCTTCTTGTCTTTGTTAGGCTGTAGTAAAACTTTTTGTCTAATTACACAGCTGCCTGTTGTATCCTATCTGTCCCTCCACCCACCCATCCTCCTTGCTTTTTTTCTCTCATATGGTTAATTGAATCTATGAGGGTTTTTTTTTTTTGAGTCTCTTGGAAGTTTCTTTGTTTGAAACTTCCTTCCTTTTTTCAGTATTTACATCCAGAAAGGTATGGTCAGAGTGCCCTGGATTGAAATACTGTTAATCATGTGATGGTGCTGTGCTAGATAGATCATTAAAAGTGTGTCTCTGCTACCACTCTTAATATTTTTCAGGCCTCAAAGTTCACATGTAAGTGTCTTCATCTCTAGAGATAGAGACTCCAAGTTGCAAATTCACCATGGGGACAGAGCTTAACTGCCTCTGAACCCAGGATCCTCCTATGCAATGTTTCCAGTGTCCTAGAGAGGAGGGTACAGCTCCTTGTCAAGCTCTATGTCTGTCTCTTACATCACAAGTAGCCAAGTAACCCTTTTCAGGGAGGCTGTGAAGGTGCTTCTGTGAGCAAAGGGAGTTTTGAAACCGAATTTTTTAAAAAAAAATGCTACTTGAGAAGATGTTCTTGTTTGCGCCATCATTATATCAGAGCATTTGAGTGCTAAGCTGTTTCTGGGGAAGGTTCTGTTCAGAATGGTGTGGAGCAAAGCATCAAAAGAAAAGCAAGGAACCAACTCTGTAGGATTCCTCTTTTGTGGGTTCAGCTCCCCAGCTTTCAGCTCAGTGTTTGCTGGTTGTATGTGTGTGAATGATTACCACTGTCTCAGAAACAGACTGATAGTAGAGACCACAGAAAGGGGTGATTTAGTATTGTGTGGCCCAGGGAAAACACTTTGCCAGGGTTGCTGTTGAAAGGCTTAGTTTGTCATTCAGTCTTTAGGAATCCCATCTTGTCTAGATGATGATTGTTTTAAAGTAGCAGAACAGCCAATTTCCTTGGGGTACTCTAGAAAACAAAAAGCTTTCTGGATATATTGAAAAAGTACAATTATTTTTCAGTTTCTCACACAGACATAAGGATTCTTAGCAATTTTCTAGTGAATGCCTCTCATGCTGTTCTGCAAAAGTCATGTCACAAGCTCAACTACACCCCATTCTCCTGCATAGAAAATACTATCCTTACTCAGGGAACCAGAAAGCTTTACTTAAGTACTGCTTCTTACTGTACTGGTGGTAGGAAATATGCAGTCAAAATTCAATTGTTCTTCGTTTGTACTTGGACTCTCTGGTTTTTTCAGTCTCAGTACTCATACTGGATGGCTTTTGAATATAGAATGATCCTTCCATGTCATCTTTCTCTTACAGTTTAATTTAAGAGCTTTCTGAGACCAATGAATTTGAGTAGATGAGATTCTTGTGGTAGTTCTATTTTATTTTATTTTTTTATACTTATCTGCTGTAATCTTCAGTAAATACCTGAAGTTTCTTAAGAGAAGCCTCACCTACTGGAAGCTGAAGAGCTGTTGGCTAATTTCTCTCCTTTATCCCTTCGTGGACGGTTATGAAGGGAATTAGCTACAGTGTTCTCACATGGAAAAGTCTCATGGAGGGGGGGCTCAAATTGTTGCTTCCATTGGATTCTGTTTGAAGAACAAGGTACAATTTGAAAAGCTTGTAGATTTGACACTGAGGTGAAGTTGGACTGTTTTGAGACAGCAGTATCCTCTTTAAGTCACCAGTGACTGTTTTGGAGTGGGTTGCAGTGAACTGTGCAGCTGTTTGAAGGAGGAGAAAAAGTTATTCTCATTAAAGTAACTGAATAAAATTATTCTGGATGCAGTACAGAACTGTGAATAGCTAGCATTTAAAATACACAGTTCTCCTCAGAAACAACAACAAAAAAAAAACCAAACAAAACAAACCATTAAAAAAAACCAAAAAACAAAACAAAACTACTGAGAGACATACACACCCCACCCCAAAAAACAGAAAACAAAAATGTGCAAATACTTAGTTTCTGGTATGTATGTTTATTAGACATTTCATAAGGAAAACAATCAAAGTGGTTTTCTAAAGTGTCAGTCTGCTACTGTGTGGTAATTTCCAGAAGTGATCCATTTGATGCATGATGATGGGCCACTTTAGAGCATATTTGTGTCAAGTTATGCATGCTCTTGATCCTGTCTACTCTCTTTTTACTCTTCCCCACTGTTCTGTATACTTTTCATTTTTGATGGTGTTCAGGGCAAGGTAACCTACCCTTTGCCTATGTCTCAATATGTAAATAGGTATGAATTTTGTAATAGTTAAACTGTTAAACCCATGGGTTGCTTTTGAAGCTGCCTGCAGTAGCTTTAAATCTGTGTGCTGTAAGTGCTGCTAACTTCTTACTGATATATAATGGCAGCACTTTCAAGATTATTACCCTTGCCAAAGAACTGTACTGGTTTGTGGGCAGGTGCAATTTTAATCTTTACATAAGGTACAGGACAGAAAACAAGCGCTTCACTTGTCTGTGCTAATGGGAGGGCTAAAGCCCAGTTCCCCCTTCTTGCATTCATGCTTCTCAACTTATTGAAGAGTCCCTCCCCATCTCTCCTGTAGGCCCCTTTTAGGTACTGGAAGGCTGCTATAAGGTGTCCCTGGAGCCTTCTCTTCTCCAGGCTGAACAATCCCAACTCTCTCAGCCTGTCTTCATAGGAGAGGTGCTCCAGCCATCTGATCATCTTTGGCCCTCTGCTGGACCTGTTCAAACCAGTCCATGTCCTTCCTGTGTCTTTGTCCAGCTGTGAAACCATATTCCAAGTGTGCATTAGTGGAAAACAATAGATATAGATTTGGTATTGATGGTATATGTTTATTAAGGCAACAAAGGGGTCTTTTTCCCTTTATACGCAGTTGGCTCAGTCTAGCAAAGGTGCCTGGTCATTCCTCCAAAGGAACTGGAATTTACCAACAGCCGGATAAGAATAACTTTGGGGAATACTTGGAAGTTGCAGTGAAAAGCAGCAAGGAAATAACACTTTGTGTATGTTGCACGTACACACTGCAAGCCTGCTACCTGAAGCAGACGCCTACTTCTGTGCTTAAACTTATTTTAGAGAAGGAGAATCTTCAAAGATTTTCTGAGGTTGTTGGAGGTTTCTTTTAGTAAATAGGTGTCTGAGGTCAGAGAACAGCTTAATGCATTTACTTGCCTTTGACCATTTACTTGTGACTTCTTCACATTCCTTTATTGCTCTGTAGTTACTTGAAGAGGCTTTGCTTTCAGAAACCATTTTTTAAGGAAACTTGCCTAGACCTTTCCAGAATATGTGTGTGTTTATATTTTATTACTTTTGAGACTGGCTCAAAAGCTGTGTATGACCTGGACGTGTCACCTCCTCTGCTCTCTTTGAAGCAAAATGTTTGACGTTTCTTGCCTATTATGTTGAATTAAGTTAAATAAAGTAGTATCCTTCAAATTTTGATCTTCTAGAACAACATTTAATCCCTTCTCCTCCTTTCCTAAAGTATACCTTGAAGTGGACATATGCTTTGTCAAATCCTGCTTTTTTAAATTTTGCTGTCTCTCCACAATATTTTATTTTATTCTTGCAACAAACTGTTTTTAACATAGGATCATCTTGCTTTCGACCATAAAAATTCGAGGTTTTTACCATGTATAGGTTTCATCTAATTGGTGAATGTAGTCATTATCCTACTATGCTTATAGTCAGATCTTAATTTTTAAGTCCTTTATGTGCTTAGGGTATATGTACGTAGATCATACTTTTTTCTTTCTTTAGTATTATTCTTTTTCCCTTAGGAGGCTGGTTACTTGCTGGATATGGCAGGCACATTTAGAATGTAGCTACAAACCAGGTTGAGCGTTTCATAAAATGCCATGTGGCACTTGTGACCATGTACCTGGCACTGGAATAGTTCATTGTTATGAAATGCACAGATACTAACACTTGTATGTATTGTAAATGTCAAACTACTATAGTGTGAGTTCAAAACTATGGGTGAATTTTGAGTCTTCAGCCCTTGGAATGAACAACAATATTGTCAACAAGGTCTGATTTCAGTATTAACTTTTAATCAATGAGTGTATGGTCTTTTTATGTAAAAAGATGCAGCCTGTATTCTAGGCAACAATACCTTTTGAAAATAAATTTTAAAAAAATAAACATCTTTAGTAGTATATAACAGTCTGCCAGAAAACCACAGAAGTCTCTTCTATGTCTTCATGGTTATGGGAAGCTCATGCAGAGTTTTGCCAAAGCACCTTTCTTCACTTGGCCTAGTTTGGAAGCTTAAATACTAACAGCATAAATAAAAATTCTAAAATGGAACTTAAAACATACTAATCAAATGTACTTGATTGCCTTCTGCCTTAAGCTGACAAAGAATACACCTGTTTCCCTCTGTATCACCAGTTAAAATGGGCGATCAAAGGTAGCTTGTGAAAGGTGAAGTAAACTATATGAGGATACATCCAATATTTTTTTTCCAAATTAAGTAACTGTGTTGGGATACTTTCTCTAATTTGTCCAAGTACCTTTTTTTCAGTGTGTTAATTTATGTAGACATGATAGTAAAGCATACTTTAAGTTGATATCTCTTTATATGCAGGTTTCTACAATCCAAGAACTTGTTACTGGTTATGAAGCCTCTTTGAAAACTTGTGACCTTTTTAGTACGTGTGGTAAGTTTCTATGGTCTTACATTAATTACAGTGTAATTACTAATAGTGTTTATGGCAGTTATCACGAACTGTTGAAATGCTGATACTTTTTGAAAGAAAATGATTGTAATACCCACTAGTAAGTGTATGCATTATAGCAAATATTTGCTGAATTTGCCAAGCTTTGGTTCTTGTGTTTGTTTTTCAAATGCAGTCTTCAGCCTGACTGGTTACTGTAATTTTTTTTCCCTTTTTTTGCAGAAAATGGAGAGAAAGAGCCCCCAACGACACTGCTTTGGGTTCGGTATTTCCTGGCACAGCACTTTGACAGACTTGGCCAGTGTTCTCTGGCCTTGGATTACATTAATGCTGCAATTGCAAGCACTCCAACATTAATAGAATTGTTCTATTTAAAAGCAAAAATTTACAAGGTAAGAAGTGAACTTGGACACGTAGAGTACCTGGTTTAGAAATAAACAACCCACCTATCTGCTGTGAATGCATGGATAGTATTTCAGTTAGCAGTGGTTATGGACATGGGTTTTCACGCAGGTTTCTTTTTGGGCACTGCTCTGTCAGGAAGAAAATGAAAACCCTTTTTGTTTAGGTTTTGCAAAGCAACTTACAGCAAATAATAATTCTGAAAAAAGCTGGGGGAAGAAGCGTGTGAACAATAAATAATGCCTTTTGTTATTTCTGAGGGAGAAACACCAGTGACTGTAGATTTCAGGAGCTGGTAAATAGCAGGCTTGTACTAAGAGTTAACTATTTAATTTCTCCCTAACAGCATGTAGGTAACCTCAAGGAAGCTGCCAAATGGATGGATGAAGCACAGTCTTTGGATACTGCAGACAGATTTATCAATTCTAAGTGTGCTAAATACATGCTGCGAGCAAATATGGTAAAGGATGCAGAAGAGATGTGCTCTAAATTCACAAGGGTAAGTATATGGCTTTAACGAAGACAGGTTTTGTTTGCCTCTAGCAGTATGTTTTTTACTTATCTAACTTTTGACCAAAATAAAAAAAATACCTTTTATTAGTGTCCATTTCTAAGATAAAGCTCTTACACGTGATAGTAAATAACTGTATAGAATCATGGAATCGTGTGGGTTGGAAGGGACCTTTTAAGGATCATCTAGTTCAAAACCCCCTGCCATGGCCAGAGAGACCTCCCACTAGAGCAGGTTGCTCAGAGCCCCAACCAGCCTGGTCTTGAACACTTCCAGGGGCAGGACATCCACAGCTTCTCTGGGCAACCTGTTCCAGTGTCTCACCACCCTCACTGTAAACAATTTCTTTCTAGTATCTAAGCAAGATCTCCCCTCTTTCGGTTGTCAAAACTGACACTGTCACTAGAGGTACTGGTGAAAAGTCTGTTCTTCTTACAAAGCCCCTTTACGTATTGAAAGGTCACAATAAGGTCTCCCTGGAGTCTTCTCTTCTCCAGGCTGAACAACCCCAACTCTCTGTGTTTTCTCATAGGACAGGTGCTCTAGCCCTCTGATTTTTTTTGTGGCCCTCCTCTGGACTTCCTCTAGCAGACCCATGTCCTTCTTGTGCTGGGGGCCCCAGGGATGGAGGCAGTACTCCAGCTGTATAGACCCAGGAAATATTGGAAAAAATAGTTATTCGAAAGTAGTTGTCCAGAAGTGCTTTTTATTGACATACTTCTAAATACATCTCTGGAAATGCATCTGATGAATACTCCCAGTAATACCATCTGAGCTAACTGCCCAGGAATGTACATTGTGTTCATCATGGTTTAGCATTAACATAAATTAATTTGGACCTGAACATTTAATTCCTTTAAGCTGGTACTACAGACAATAATTTTGTTAAAGCAAATCCTTAAAAGATGTATTTTGACGTTGACCAAAATTTAGACTAATAAAAGACCAGATTTCCATATTACTAATATAACTAAATATGAAGACAGCTACTTGGAGGGATTTCCTGAAGCACCTAAATGAATTAGGCTCCTTAATTCTTAGTAATTTTAGGTGTGAAAAGATTTAAAAGTGAATCTGAACTTTCTGGAACAACTAAATATCTGATCACTAAAAATCATTGTGTGTACTTGTCAGAAGTGTTAGAGGAAGAAATAAGGAACTGTAGATACTGTGGTAAGATAGGATAAATCTGATCCTAAATAATTAGATGCTGTGAGTTGAGCTAGGGTTTTTTTCTCATATAAAGACTGTTCTGAAAATTTGGTGGCTAATATTCACATTGTGTAGAACATGCTTCCATTTTGGTTTAGGGTATTGAAACTATAAGGAATAAATCCTTGGGGTATTTCTTATAAAAGTATGATGTATAAACCTAACTTCATTTACTTAAATTAACAAGTTCTAAGAAACTTATTATTCATACTACATGATAAAGCAGTAAGTATATTAGTGGATTTTTAGACTAGTAGATGCCTGAAAAACCAACAAAAATTATTTACTGATCTTAAATATTTTTTAAAGTAATATTGTTTTCTGCCCTCAAATTGTAAAACTAAGACTGTGTATACAAGCATGAGTTAATCTTAAAAAAATCTATTGATGCTAGTCTTGTTCAAGTAACTTTTTTTAAAAAATCATTTAAATCTATCCCTTTCTATCTTGGGAGCACAGGGTATCACAAGTATTTTTCTCAGGTGTTGGGTGTCTGTATCTATTTTCTGTTGTATTCCAAGTAGTTGAAGGATTGATTGTTTCCTACTAATGGCCTGAAACTAGCCATAGTTGAAGGAAGCAACTGTTAAATTTTAATAGCAAAAAGTGATACTGACACTTATTTCAGGAAGGAACTTCTGCTATGGAAAACCTAAACGAGATGCAGTGTATGTGGTTCCAGACTGAATGTGCTGCAGCTTATCAAAGGCTGGGGAAGTATGGTGATGCCTTGAAAAAATGCCACGAAGTAGAAAGGGTAAGTAGGTGCAACCACCATCCAGTTCTTTCCCAGTATTTATCACACAGTAATACAAATTTTTGCTGATGTAATCAGCATGATTTTCTTTGCATATAAAGCTTCTAGTGTGATTTTTAAAATCAGGTTAATACTTGATGATTTATTGTAATAAATAAGATGTCATCCCTGGCTATTGTGCAAAAAATGATTATTTGAAGGATTCAATATAAAATGCCACGTCTCCCAACTATACAACTATTAGTACATTAACTCTATGCTGTCTTTTGCCAACTATTGGTTTTGGGATTTTTTTTGATTGGAACAATCGCATTTCAGTTGGCTTTTAAAGAGTGCCTAAGTCTTTGAACAATCACATTATAGTTCTTGTTAACAAAATGAGATTATTCTGACTGGTTTGTTGGTTTTTTTTAACCTGCTGAGAGGTTCCCTTAGACAGTCAGTATTATAAGGATATTTCAATGCTTGTTAAATACTGTCTGTAAATATCAGTTGCAACTTCATTCGCCTCAATCTAACTAAAAAATAGACTAACCGAGGGACATGCTTGTCGTCTTCTTTCCTTGAAGCATTTTTTTGAGATAACGGATGATCAATTTGACTTCCACACATACTGTATGAGAAAGATGACTCTCCGTGCCTATGTAGACCTTCTGAGATTAGAAGATGTGCTCAGGAAACATGCCTTCTACTTCAAGGCTGCTCGGTCAGCAATTGAAATCTACTTGAAGCTCCATGATAATCCTCTTACCAATGAAAGCAAAGAACAAGAAGTGAATTCAGGTATCTAGATCATAATGGAAGCTCGTATGTGTATGATGCATATAAAAGCTCATTAAGCTAAGTTACATGCAATAGAACAAATGTGGGTTGTAATATACACAAGTTTTTCTTCTTTTCTGCCACGTATTGATAATTGGTGACGTGACAGGTAAAAAGCTACAGCTTTCTTCCTCTCTGTTCTCCTTGTGTCATATTGTAAAACTAGTACTTGAATGAACCTTGCTGTAGCTGGAGTACTTGGGGAGGAGTGGCATGTCAGAATTTTCAGAAGAAAAATCAAATTAACTTCAGCTATTTATCCATTTAAACAAATTTTAACTGCCAATAACAGATATAAAACACTGGGTAGATTTTGTGGGAAAGTGGTCTGAATTGTAAGAATTTAATTTTGATCTAGTGTATTTAGTTTATTACATAGTAATACTAGTTAACACTGTATTACATTTTACAATTTTTTATCATGATTTTAGGACCAAAGAATACATGGATAAGTGTGTATTAGCAAAATTAATACATTTTGGAAACAATTTTAAACTAGTATTTAATTAAAAATAGACTTTCTTAGGAAAACAGTGGGGTATGGTTTGTAAAACTGAGGATTCGATGACAAATAAGCTATGAAGTTTTATCCTTTTAAAATAAATAGCTGTTTCTCCCTTTGTGGAATTGTAGCTGCTGCCAGCACTACAGTGGCTGTTGACTAAAGGGGTAAAATTAATGTTTAGCTCTTTGCAAAGGGAAAAATATTTGACATGGGGGGGAAGTTTAAGTCAAAAATGACACTTATTGATAATACAATCTTACTTTTCATTCAGAGGTCAATAATAAGTTTTTTCCACATCTGCCTATGTATAATGAAGTATATATGAAAAGAGACATGTTTCACAGCAGAGTTCAACTTGTACCTTTTTTTCCCTCTTCAATTTTAATTTGTTTCTGTATATAATGGAAGATAGGTGTGTTACAGAGGATCTTGATAGCAGTATGTCAGAAACTAAGGTGGGGAAGAGTCTTAAAAAGTCATGTTAGTTCGTTTACCTGCTGTGCAGTGAGTTCAGTGGGTTCATCCACAGGGGAGGACAGCACTGTATGAATGGGGTAAAAAGAATGCTTGCTTCTTCTTGCTTCCCGTTCTCAGAATGGTGGCTGCCCCCAGCAGAGAGGTCATGGTGCCACAGCCACAAAAAAAAAAGATGTTTTAGTCCCTTAGCCCATTTTTCTGTTCCTTGCCACATCATTAGCACAAATGCTGTTCTCAGCAAAACACAACAGTAAACAGACTGGAAACTACAGTACTATTTGGGCAAAGCTGGTCAGGTCAGTGGGATGGCAGGGAAGGAAAAAAAAGAGGTGAATGGAAAAGCTAAGGGCTCCTCACTTTTATGTGCACCTGTAGGAAACCATGTTTTGTGTGGTCTGCTTTTCATGAAACTGTTAGACTATCTTGGTTTATATAAAAATGCTTGTCCAGCCTAAAAATCTGGACGCAGCAAACAGCCTGAATATTCATATAATGGTCCTGCTAATACAGATCAGAATATCTGACCTTCCCTCACCCCAAACAAACTCAGGTTTTGTTTGCACCCATTTAGCTACCCCATGGCATTTGCAGACAATTGGTGCAATTATCATGGCTGTGTATTGTTCAGACACTTTCATTAAAAGATAACAAGCTTGTTTTAAGATGGAGCGTAAGTCACCTGGATGTTTCTAGTTAATGGGAGAAGAAAGCTGAGGTGCAGTCAATGTGGGAGATTGGTATTACCAATTGGATTGAAAATCCCTTCTGAGGTAAAACCTGTCATAGATGCAACAACTTCCTGTAGTTAATTTTTCAAGTAGTTCAGATTTCTATAGCTATAAAAGAGAAAATATGCAAGATCAAATGTTGTGTTATGATGTAAATAGTAATCCAGTAGTAATGTTGGATTATACAGTGATTATAGTCTGGCAAATGCTGATATTCATGGAAATTGCTGTAAAAGTATGCCATTTGGATATAGGGAAGAGCTTAGTGGGATGTGAGTGTTGAGAGAAACAAGATATTTTTTTTAAAATTAATTATTCTGTTAACGTAAGTTATGTTTCTTACTTTAACTTGTAGAAAATCTCTCAGCCAAAGAATTGAAGAAAATGCTTAGTAAGCAAAGAAGAGCACAGAAGAAAGCAAAACTTGAAGAGGAAAGAAAACACGCAGAAAGAGAGCGACAACAAAAGAATCAAAAGAAAAAGAGAGACGAAGAGGAGGAGGAAACTAGTGGACCCAGGGAAGAGCTAGTTCCTGAAAAACTGGAAAGGGTTAGCATGGTCTTTCATATTAAATTCATGTGATTATCATAAAAACCTTATAATATGGGATTATTCTCAGGTTCTCCTAAAAGAATCCAGGCTTTTCTTATGAAATTATTTTTGCATGCAAAGATACCTTTTTTCCGTCTACTTACACTGAAGAAAAATACTTTTTTCCTCTAATAAAGTTCGGTATTGTTACTTTATTGAAATTTGGGGTGTTTCTGAGCAGTAGGCCATCCTTCATTAAAATAATTGCTGAACAAAAAGATGGTTCTTGCTTAAGTACTCTGGTTACTGTATAGTGAAGAGAGGAAAAACTAACAGATCTGCAGATCACAAAATCCAAAGACATGAGTTGGTATTTCTCTAAGCACAAAGAACTGTCTCCTTTGTCACAGTAGCTTCAGAAGTTTGCTGTCTAAGGTGGTCATATTTAATTGTTTCCTAAATGCTAAATTATAAAACTGAGTATACTTCATAAGCAGTGCCAGAGTTCGCAAGGGTGTTGACTTTGTCAACATGAAATCGTGAGTAAACACTTTCATTTCAGAAAGCTATCAGAACTCAGATACTAACAGATATAGAACAGTTGTATCAGTTATAAAACAGATAAATCAGTTACTAACAGAAACTATCCTTGGTGGTTTTTTATTTGGTGTTTGTTTTAAATTTTTAAATTTAATAATATTTTTAAATTTCACTGTTTTTTTATTAAAACAGGTAGAAAATCCTTTAGAAGAAGCCATTAAGTTCCTTATACCACTTAAGAATCTTGTTGGAGATGACATAGAAACCCATTTATTAGCGTTTGAAATCTACTTTAGGAAAGGTAAAGTACTGCATGATTTTATTTTGCTCTTCAAAATTTCAACCCTTCACTGCAGCCTGTGTTATTGGAGTGCAGCCTAAAATAGCCTGGAACAGATATTTCATAGAATTGTAGAATGGTTAGAGTTGGAAGGGACCAAAAAGATCACTGAGTTCCCACCCCCCTGCCATGGTCACGGACACCTCCCACCAGACCAGGTTGCTCAGAGCCCCATCCAGCCTGGCCTTAAACACCTCCAGGGATGGAGCATCCACAGCTTCTCTGGGCAACCCGTTCCAGTGCCTCACCACCCTCACTGTAAAGAATTTCTTTCTCGTATCTAATCTAGATCTTCCCTCTTTCAGTTTAAAATTGGTCCTTTCACTACATTCCCTGGTAGAGTCTCTCCCCATCTCTCCTGTGGGCCCTCTTTAGGTACTGGAAGGCTGTTTATAAGGTCTCCCCAGAGTCTTCTCTTCTCCAGGCTGAAGAGCTCCAGCTCTCTCGGCCTGTCCTCATAGGAGAGGTGCTCCAGCCCTCTGATCATCTTTATGGCCCCTTACTTGACTGAAGTTGGCGTTTGCATCATATCCAGTAATAATAGGGGAAATGGCATTTTTGTTTAGCCACTCTTAAAACAAAAAACATAATAGGAAATTAGTAGTGTGTGCTAATAAGTGCTGTAGAAAGGTTTTTTGCAGTGTGATCATTAATTATCTAGGGGAAAACAAAGCCAAACAGACAGTAACATCTATGCAGTGTTGCCAGAGTTTGAGCAGCATTTCTATTTTATTCAGCAATTTGGGTGGAAAAATGAAATCTCCTTTCTAATTCTGTGTAGGCATTGATGTTCTGAAGTTTCTAATGTTTGTATTAACTACTGTTTTCTTTAGTAAATTTAATATAAAGAGAAGAAGTTCTGTGTTCCTAATCTTGGTACGTTTTGGTTTTTTTCTCCTTCCTGCAGGAAAGTTTCTGTTAATGTTACAGTCTGTCAAAAGAGCTTTTGCTATCAACAGTAATAACCCATGGCTACACGAGTGCTTGATTAAATTCTCTAAAGCTGGTATGTGTGTAGGAAGTACGTATGTATGTAAAAAGATACAGGAAGTTGTATTGTATGTGGGCACAACTACATATTTTTTTGTAATGTATAAATCTCTTGAAACACAAACTGATATGAAGAAAAATAAAAATAAATGGTTTGTTTTCCATGTTAATATCTAAGAAAACGGGTTGTACTGTGCAGGGTACTATGCATGTATTATGTTATACTCTTTCCTCTGTTAATCCACCAGGTGGACCCAATAACTCACTTTAGCTAGATTTCACAGAGGAGTAGGTGTTCCAGAGATCTTGAAATTCTTAAGTTCTAAGAAAATAAGTGGCAGATACAGGAAATTCTGACTGAAGCGAAGTATGTGTTGTGAACTTGCAGCAGAAAGTTTACATGATGGAGCACCCTTTAAGGATGTTTCATCTATAAATGCATCACTAGTGCTTGTGATCTGTTTTGAACTGAAATTTGTGCTTCTTTTTGTGCACAGATTTTAAAAATGGGAGTTTTATCAGTGGTGTTTTATGGTTTCATACTGGTTTTTACAGTTGTTGAAATAACTTTTTTTTTTTTTTACTTCTCTTGCTTTTACCTTCCCTTTTCTAGTATCTGACCACAGTAACCTCCCAGAAATTGTGAGCAAGGTCCTAACTCAAGAAATGCAGAAAATCTTTGTTAATAAAAACTTGGAAAGTTTTAATGAAGAATTTCTCAAACACAATGCTACCTCCATTCAGCACCAACTGTCAGGTTTGGTTAACTTTTTAATGTTCTTGAAAAGGAGATGATTTAAGTGATTTAAATCCAGAATCTTTATCTGCAGTCCGTAACTCATACATAAATACCAGTGAGCTAAAAATTCACATTTACATTGTGGTTTTTTTGCCTGCTTTTACCATGTTAAAAAACACAAACACGACAAACCTTCATTCACTTTTTTATTAGATACATAAGGAATCTGCTTCTTACCACCAAAATCAAACCACCACAGATACTCAAGCATAGAAGCACTGTCATCCCTGCTTTCACAGCTTCTAATTTTGAAGTGCTTGGAAAATACAACAAAACCAAAAAAAAAATCTATATATTAGCAGTGCTTATCCCTGTTCTCTCATCAGCTGGAATGTCACTGTTCTTACTCTTAGCTTTGCATCAGTAAAAATATCGTGACAAATTCTTATGCTACTTCTGCTTTTCTGCTTTTTAACAATGAAAATGTTGAAATGGGACATGATTACCCTATTTGTGTAGAAAAGCTGCAAGTAGCTGCTGGATGGAAGTCAAAGGAAACTGGAATTGAAATTTGTCAAGTCTACTGAGTACAGAAAGTTCTGGAATAAAAATTGATGTCACCTAAGAAGTTAGTAGAAGAGAAAACAAAACCCTTCTTGGGCAGTTAGGAAGCAAAAAATAAGTGTAGCTTTATCAGGTGCTTAAAACAATGAACAGTGCTAATGTCACCCAGTTGGTAACAGTTACCCAGGATCTGTCCAGAATGTTCCATCATTGTTTTGTAACTCGTTTGCTTAACTCTGGTACTTCCCAAAAGAATTCAGAGTAGCTCTGAGAAAATGTATTTTACTCACTTTTACGCTTGTTGGGTGGGTTTCATTTAGCCTGCTGATCTGAAGGGCTTAGTCACCAAGATACTCTGTGTGTGTTTCTTGACTGACAGGTCTTCAGGAAAATGAGGCATTTCAGTTTTGCAGAAGCAGATCTCATCTGTTACTCCTCATGCTTCTAATACATTTCAAAATGGCTTTAGTTTCATCAGTTTTAAGCTATAAATAAGGGAGGAAAATATGTTATTAAAACTTGCAAGAAGTCGTAATTCACATTGATTTGTGAGGTTTCAGATTCTGTGTGTTTGTGGTATTGCTTTTAGGAAGACTATTATCTAAATGTCATGTTCTTTCTTGTGATAAGGTGCAAAGATGATGTATTTCCTGGACAAATCAAGACAAGAAAAAGCAATTGCTGTTGCTACTAGATTGGATAAAAACATGAGAGACAAGAACGTGAAGGTAAAAGAGACAGTATTTAAAGCCAAAAGAATGTGTGGGATCTTAAATAATGTATACTTAACTGGAGGATAATGTACATGTTTCATGTATTTGATATATTAATATGACTTTAAAGGACAAGGTTCCAGGTTTTTTCCCCTAAGTAACTATAAGATGTCTGAATACCAACAGAGAGCTCGTTTGCTCAGATAAGCCTTGTTTAACGGTACATATTTTGGTTGTAAATCACGTTTATTCACTGTTGCTTCTGCTTCCTTAGACGTTAACGAAGGTTTTTGAGGCACTGCTGGATGGCAGTTTTGGGAGCTGCCACACTCAATGCGAGGAGTATCAAGCAGCGTGTCATAAACTGTTTCCTTTTACGTCTGCCTTTCTGCCTGCCACCAACGAGGACGACAGCAGCAGCCTTGGGTCTGTGAATCATACGGCCATTAACCATGATTTGCTGACTAACGAGATCTGAATTAGCGTGCTCAAGCCCCGGGGGGGTGTGTGTTACACCTAACACACACACAGGTATACAAAACTCTGACTCTCATCACATGCTGGCTGGATACAGATCAGGGTTACTTTTCCAGGTTGTATTTTAATATCTTTAACAGGTATAAAACAAACTATTTGGATAGTTAAATGAAATGGAGTATGCTTTTAGTTATTATTTTTTTTTCTCCCAACAAAAACTGCCAATATTTATGTAAACATTATCCTTAATCAGCGTTTTTCATGTTTATACTTGTACAGTTTTAAGTCTTTTAATAATCCATCAGCCCTCCCTCACAAAAATTATGGATATTAAAGACTGCTTTCACGTAAGTGTCATTACATTTACAGATAAATGTGATCATATCTTGTTAATAAATTATCATTTGAGCGTTTTTAGCAGGTTAGGACTGAGGTGCTGCTTGAATTGCCCTCTGTCTGTTACTGTTTTTTAGGGGTTTTTTCTGGGTTTGTTTGGGTTTTGTTGTTTGTTGGGTTTTTTCTTTTTTTTTTTTTATTTTATTTTTGGTTAGCTTGGTTTGTTTTGAAGCACAGTGACAATGAAAGCATTGAGGCTTTGCATGTTTTTTGTCAGGTGTGTGTCTTACATGGAACCAATGTTGATGGATATGAAGATTAGGTTTGTGTTCAAAAAAAATTAAAACTGAGGCTTTTTGAGAACTATTCTATCTACCTTGTGTTCCATAGCTATTGTTTCTTAAGTTTTTGGTCAGTTTAACATCTTTGAGTTAATCCTGCAGCAATTCCCTGTGAAAACATAATGAATTTGATACTGTTGCTTGTCTTTTGTTCCATCTTCCCCTTTCCTCCTCTTCCTTCTGGTTCCTCCCCATCTGTTCCCCTGTTGACACTTAAGTTGAAAAAGCTGCTCCAATTTTGGGCAAATGCATAAGGTACAGTAATGGGGAATACAGTTCTTCTCTACATCATTATAAAAAAAAAAAAAATCACTGGTAAGTTTACTGTATTAGCTCCATTAAAAGTCTTAGTTGTCCACTTATGGCCAATACTCCAGTACTTCTCCTGAGTAAATACTATTGCTGTAGGTGCTACAAAGCAAATAGTCCGTGGGGAGTTATGTTTTACAGTTAAAAGTGACTTAAGGGAGCACAAAGAGGCTGACTACAAATCACAACAAACCACCTTCTTCCTTTGTATTCTGGTGCATTAACTATTAAATATACAACACATCAAAATGGAAGTCCGAACCTAATATACCTATTTAAAGCATAGTATTGCTGGACAAAATGGCTACATATGACAGCTTTACATTCTATAAGAACTGCTATCAAAACATAACTATACTGTGGCTTGTACAGAAAATCTGTTTTCTGGAAACGGTAATGGAATCATTCGATCTCGGTTTGTTTTTATTTCACTGCAATGTAAATAATTTCAGTAATATTAACTAGCCCCTCAAAGGCAAATGTAAGTTCACAAAGAGGGGATTTTATTAAGACAAATAAACTGTTCTAATTAAAATTCTCCTTTGTGTGTCATCTGTTTAGATTCAAAACTGTTGAATGGAAAACTCACTGTAAAATATTGCCAACATATGTTATGCTGTAATAAATTATTTTGTACACACTTGCCTTTTGGTTTGGAATTTTTGCATATTTATGGACATCAAACTTCAGCCCATCACACTTAGTAGGATTTTTCCGTGGCTTAAATACTGTAAGAACAGAGAGGCAAGGGCACAGTCCTGACTTGAGCTTCTGTTAGGTGCTTTTGCTGCCATCTGCAACAGATGTTCTGCAGCTCTGCGCTTGGGTAGCACCTGCCTATATGTACAGTACATTAAGTATTCTGCTGTGGTGTATGTATACAGGTTAGTTAGGCTTAATTTGCTCATTAGTAATCTCAGCATAAAATCTTCAAAATACCTTACAAAGTCTGGATGTGAAACTATCAATGCAGTAATTGATTGCTATGAATGACATTAAAAGTTTACTTGCCTTTTTTTTTTTTTTTGGATGGATCTTTGAAAACCTTTTGGTTTGAGCTGTTTTAGAAGCATAGATTGGTTGGAGTTGGAAGAGACCTTAAAGATCATGGAGTTCCCTGCCTCAGGCAGGGACACCTCCCACTAGACCACATTGCTCAAAGCCCCATCCAGCCTGGCCTTGAACTCCTCCAGGGATGGGGCATCCACAGCTTCTTTGGGCAACCTGTTTTAGTGTCTCACCACCCTCACTGTAAAGAATTTCTTCCTAAGATCTAATCTAAATCTCCCCTCTTTTGAGTTTGAAGCCATTACCCCTTGTCCTACCACTGCATACCCTTGTAAAATGTAGTTTTACTAAACTAAACTAAAAACTACATGCCCTCCAGCTTTCTTCTAGACCCCCTTCAGGTACTGGAAGGCCATTATAGGGTCCCCCCAGAGCCTTCTCTTTTCCAGGCTGAACAATCCCAACTCTCCCAGCCTGTTTTCACAGGAGACATCACTCTGTATGTATTTTTGGCATTTGTTTTTTTTCATGTCTGAAACTGCAGGTGTTAGTGAAAAGTGGTCAGTTCGTGGGGTTTCCCGCTAGAGGGAAGCCTTGCATCCAGAATGATTTCCCAGCCTCAAAAGACTGTAATCTTGTTTATTTTCAAGTGTTTTCTGGTTTTGTAGTAAGAGGACAGGAAAAAGCCAATTGTCTTTTTTTCTCTCAGGCAAGTGCAGAGAGGTCATTGGTGGTTTGTATGTGCTTAAATGGCTGATTTAGACTCGTTATTCATCCTATAACCCAGCTCTCCTTGGTGTTGTCTCAAAGATCTGAAGATGAGAGCGTAGTTGCTTGGCCTTATTTCATACCAGCTGAGAACAGAGACACCTGAGAGGATATCTGAGCCCACAGGTGGGCAGAAGCACCTTTTGGGAGATCCTGAAATATGCAGAAAGCGTGGGCCAGGCTTCTGAAGAGAAGCTGTAGTTCTCCTCTTACTGAAGAAATGCTTGGTTTATTGTGGACTCAGTATGCTGTCTGTCCAGACTTCACTGCTGAAGCATATTTCAAGTCTAGACAAAGTATGTGAGACTGTGCTGTTGACTCTTAAGAGGAGCTTCAGGTTTTGAGAGGTCCCTAGAGGACTTTCAGGTGCGCAGGAAGGCGGGAGAAAGAAATGTGCAGTATTTCCAGGACTGATATTTCGTAGGAGAAATGGTCAAACTTAAAGCAAGTTTGACAAAAGCTCCTGTTCCCTGAGCCTGGTGCCTGGCACAGAGCAGCCCTAGTTCAACACGGGGGTTTATATCACAAGTAATAAACTGTCACAAAAACTGTCAACGTAAGTGAACTATACCTGCTTGAGGCCTGGCTCTGTAAACTACTGCAAAAGTTATCCAGGGATCCACAAAAAGCATCAGGCACCAAAGGAGTCTGACAACTATCACTGGAGATGTTCAACCAAATTTTCATCTCAATGCCTTTCTAGGGAAATTCAAACCAGTGGACTGAAGCAGTAAGATTTGCCATGGATAAATTTATTACTTTGGGACTCATGGAGAGACCATGATTTCTTTGTTCAGGTGTTAGTGCTAATCCAGGTGGTGAGGACATGGACTGATGGTTGGCTCAGGTGTTGTGGAACATCTAGATGTGAACTGGTACAGAAATGTCAGCAGGTACCTTACTGTCATTGTGCTGTTCAGGTCTATGGCCCTCATCTCTGTGATTTGCCCTTGTGGCCAAGATGACCAATGGTCTCCTGGGGTGCATCCCAAAGAGCGTTGCCAGCAGGTTGAGGGAGGTCATTCTCCCCCCTCTCCTCTGCCCTGGTGAGGCCACAGCTGGAGTACTGTGTCCAATTCTGGGCTCCCCAGTTCAAGAAGGACAGGGAACTACTGGGGAGAGTCCAGCAGAGGGCTACGAAGTTGATCAAGGGACTGGAGCACCTCTCTTATGAGGAAAGGCTGAGGGGGGATGTGTGTCAGTTTAGCCTGGAGAAGAGAAGGCTGAGAGGGGATCTCATCGATGATAATAAATATTTAAAGGGTGGGTGTCAGGAGGAGGGGGCCAGATTCAGTGGTGCTCAGCAACAGGACAAGGGGCAACAGGCACAAACTGGAACACAGGAAGTTTCATCTCAATGTGAGGAAAACCTTCTTTACTTTAAGGGTGGCAGAGCACTGGCGCAGGCTGCCCTGAGAGGTGGTGGAGTCTCCTTCTCTGGAGGCCTTCAAAACCCACCTGGAGACCTTCCTGTGCAACCTGCTTTGGTGCAGGTGGACCTGGTTTGGCAGGGGGGTTTGGACTCGATGCTCTCCAGAGGTCCCTTCCAACCCCATGTGATTGGTGAACACTGGAGTATCTGCAAGGTGCTGGTCTGGGACACAGACAACAAAACCCAAACACATCTGTAATGACATCAATAGGTGTAAGTCTTCTCTTTAGGAGCTGCAGCTTCACTAGTGACTTGGTGGTTTTTGGTTTTTTTTTTTCAGTAAGCAGGGATTTAATCAAGAATCAAATGGTTGGATGGTTCTGCTGCCAGGGAACGCCTCTATCCAATTCAAACAGCTACAGGCAGCTCAGGATACCAAACATCTGAAATAGTGCAATACTGAGATCTGCAAGGCTGATGCCCTTTTTGCTTCTGATGTACCACCTGGGCTGTAACATGTGTTGCTGAAAAATGTAGGTTCACGTGATTTCTTGAGTTTATCTTACAATTTGGTGCTAAAAACTAGTTGTCTTCTCCCTGCCATATTTCTTTCCCAGCCTCTCTCCCTGCTTCAGGCTCTGGCACTTGCTGTTCGCTTCCATGAACAGATTCAAATTGATGGCTTAGCAGGAACCTCACCTGCCCAATGCAGGATGGTTATCTCCCAAGTATACGTAGGTAGACAGTGAAGAGACAGCAACGTCTGATCAAAAGTTTGAGGAGCAGCCCACACGTAGTTGCGTCAGGCTATGGATATTTTGTTCACAGAAGGTGCAAATTCCTCTCAATTACCTCCCAATGTAGGAAGTATGTTTTTCTGGAAGAAACTCTGCTCCTTCTGAGTTTGGTCAGACAGAGCCCTGGCTATGGACATACGTGGTTTTTCCTAATGTGTTTTATGGACGATCTCCCAATATTGACCATCTCTGAGGAGCAGAAGCGGGCACTGGGGAAAGGGCAGCAACAGATCAAAAGAAAGTTGCCTCAGTGTATGGCTGTACCATTAGACACCCTTTCATCAGTATTGCTCATCTTGACAGAACCCAGGCCTTCCTGAGCGATGAGGACCACAGTGGCTGGTGGCCACATTGGCCTGACCTACCACAACAGAGATCCCTTTTTTTTCTCCAAAAGCATCAGCTACTGCTATCTTCGCAGGTCTTCTCTTTTCCTCTGTTGTCTCCTCCTGCTTGCTGAGGGCTTGTAAACTCACTCTACGTGTGTGTCAAGTGCCAGGCCCGGCACAATTCCACGTGAGTATGAAGTGGGTGTCTGCTCTTTGAGGCACACTTTACGGAGGACTCATGGCCCAAATAATCCTGGGTGCAAACGGCGTAACACACACATTTCTCAATACCATGGCAGGATAAAGCTGGACGTGCAGAACTGGGTTTTCCAGGTGTTTGCAGTGGCAAAGCCTGTGTTTTCTACTGGTGTTTTATGCCCAATTATTTTTTTTTTTAAATAATACTGCTACCTTCTTCTCGTTTTGCGTGGAAATCCTCTGCTGTCGAAATAAAGCTGATAAATCAGTGCTGGGCAGTGACGGAGTGGGAAATTCTGAAAGCTTGTTATTTTTGAAATAGAAAGCGAGCATCTGGAAGAAGCGGCTGTTGCAGGTCCACCCTCTGGCTGGGAGGGTCAGAGCACGCTTTACTTAACTTTTGTTTGTGAGGAAGAGAGGATGGGGCTCTTTTTGTCACAAAAAATGATTTGAGGCCGTGAAAAACGGGGAAAAAACCCAGTTGTCTCAGTCTGAGGAAAGAGCTGGATGCGGTCTGTGGTCACTGACTGTAACACCCGATTCTTTTCTTCCCATCTACACAACCCCCCTGCCCACTCCTAACAAGAGAGGCTCCAATGGACTAAAGCATGGTTACTTCCCAACCATAAATATGTAAATCCCCGTCCCTTCAAGGAGGGTGATTTACTGGCCAACCAAAGCCTGGGGATTGATGGCTGCTTTTGTTCCAGGTTTGGATGGCAACTGACTCAATGAGGTCCCTCTCCGTGATTGGCACCACTGCAACACAAATAAACCAGGAGCTCCACTTCTGCCCTAACATATGCAACCACATGCCTTCAGCAAACAAGCCCTCCTGGCTTCTCCTTTGGCCTCCTACTGCCTTAAGACCAGCGGAGCATGGGAGGGAGAGGAAGACTTGATTTATTTCAGCCTGCTGTGGTAGCTGGCTTCAGCAGGGTGGATAGGAACGACATCCCGTGCCCCCAGCATTCCTGACTTCCCCTGTTCTTGTGGCCGTGCTGGTCTGAGTTACCTTCAGATGGGTGCAATGCAAGAGAAAGATGCTTCCAGACCATGGAAAAACCAAAGCATCGGTTTAGTCACACAAGGGCAAGTGAAACAGACAAAATGGAAACCCATGTACATTTAAAAAAAAAAAAAAACAAAGCCAAAACACCACAAAACATGTAATGTAATAAGAATTCTTCTTGGGAAAGGAACATTTTTGGCTTTTTTGGGATGCGGTCAGTATCTTTTTGGACAGGTATTTTGGCCACAAGTATATTTTATTATCATTGTAATTACCAATTGCTTCAATTTAGAGTCTACATTTCTCAGCCAGGGTTAAGGCTCTGGAAACACACAGTCCCCAAACAATGTTGGATGTGAAGTAGGACTGAGGCTACGTGTATGTGACTGTGTGAAATATCATAATGGAAACAGTACGAAATGTGTAAATTTGAGTTGGAACAAACAGAAATGATGTAAAATACATCTGCCTGAAAATGTCACTGCCTTTTATTTTACTTATGGAGGAGATGAATTAGGAGAGATGTCTTATTATTTTAATACAGAAGAGCTTCCTTATATGCTTCACTTCACAAGACTTAAAATTTGGTTCCATTGTGGTTTGTGTGTCAGATATTTCTCATGAAATACAACACTCTTAAACCTTAAATTCCCATTTGTTTCTTGTATGTAATCATCCACTGTTGAGTCAACATTCCTTTCTCCTTTGACAAAATTGCCATTTTTTTGAAGTAGCAAAGTATCCAGCCACCTTAACTCTTCAACTTCTCAACAATTCAGAGCAAAAGCATATGGAAAACAACAACTGTTTCTCATAGAATCATAGAATGGTTTGGGTTGGAAGGGACCTTAAAGATTATCTGGTTCCCACCCCCCCTGCCATGGGCAGGGACACCTCCCACTAGACCAGGTTGCTCAAAGCCCCATCCAGCCTGGCCTTGAACACTTCCAGGGATGGAGCATCCACAATTTCCCTGGGCAACCTGTTCCAGTGCCTCACCACCCTCACACTAAAGAATTTCTAGTATCTAATCTAAATCTTCCCTCTTTCAATTTAAAACCATTACCCCTCGTCCTGTCACTACACTCTCTGACCAAGAATCCCTCCTCATCTCTCCTGTAGGTCCCCTTCAGATACCAGAAGGCCACTATAAGGTCTCTCCCAGAGCCTTCTCTTCTCCAGGCTGAACAACCCCAACTCTCTCAGCCTGTCTTCATAGAAGAGGTGCTCCAGCCCTCTGATCAATTTCATGGCCTTCCGCTGGTCCTGTTCCAACAGGTCCACCATTTTACATTTGCAATGGTACAAGTTTCTTGATGGAGCGGTCATCATGAAAGGGTTTGAAGCAAAACTGGTGGAAAAGTAGAGAATACAGTTTCTCCGGTCCATGGCCCAGCACATTAACTTACACCAAACCGGCTCCTGTGGCAGGAGCATCAGGTGGAGGCAGAAACAGTGGTTTGCCTTGAGCTTGAGCCCATGATCTAACGTCACAGAAAATAAAGTTGCTGTTACAACGTATTCCTGTGTATGGGTTTTGTGCATTTTTTTAAGTTTCACATTACCCTTTTAAACTGATGCTTACTCCTACTGGACTCTTCTGGATGACTTCTGCTGGGGGAGCTTAATGGAAGAACAAACTCTTTCTTTCACCCAGTCCTGTGCAAAGTCTCCTGTGCAATCTGCCCATGCAGAGGATACATGCACAGCCTTCTTTTCCCGAAAATAGAGCCAAAAGGAGGCAATTTCTTCACTTCCAGTTGCCACACAGCAGTCCAGCTGCCAGGCTCTCTCCCCCTCCTGGCTTACTGCCATGGTCCCTTTGCTTACATTTCTCTTGCTGTCTCCTTGGCTTTTTGACCACTTCTCTCTGCTTGTTCTCTGATTGATCCTTTGCAATGCAGGGGGGAAAAAACTACCAAACAAACACCCATCTCCTTGCATTTAGATCCAGAACCACTAGTGCAGCTGTCAAGCAGTGTTCTGGTCAGTTTCTCCTACATCTGAAGGGATCTCACTCTAAAAAGAAAGAGTTTCTTGTATCTCTCCACTGCCACTGCAGCATTATCTATGGGTATCTATTATCAGAGGAGGACAACCAAGATTGTGAAAGGTCTGGAGGGCAAGACATATGAGGAGCAGCGAAGGTCACTTGGCTTGTTCAGCTCAGAGAAGAGAAGGCTGAGGGGGGCAGTGGAGGGAGAGGTGCTGATCTCCTCTCCCTGGTGACCAGTGAGAGGACACGAGAGAATGGAATGATGCTGCATCAGGTGAAGTTCAGGTTGGCCATTACGAAAAGATTCTTCACTGAGAGGACAGTCGGCCACAGGCTCTCCAGGGAAGTGGTTATGACACCGAGCCGGTCAGGGTTCAGGGAGTCTTAGTCGGAGGGTTTAGTGATATGGTTTAGTTTTAGGTAGTCCTATGAGGAGCAGGGAGCTTGACTCCATGATCCTTATGGGATCCATCCAACTTGGCACATTCTATGATTCTATGGTCTTCTGCCTATATACTTTATGGTCAGTGCATGCTCTGTGCAGTTGGATCTTGAGGATTTTCTGATGGACATGAACTTTTGCTGTGACTTTCAGAGAACTCCAGACTGAAGGTTCCCCCAAACTTGTCTGTAGCATATATTACAGCCCAACAAATCTTGTGTTTGGTTTTATAATGTGCTCCATTCAGTTTGCTTTGCTTCTACACAATCTGTTCTTGGGATATTGACAGTGTTTTATACTAACAAAACAAACATAGGCATCATAGGAAAAAACTTGATGACCAATGAGGAAAAGAAGAAAAAGATTTGTGCAGCTTGATATTAGAAATATTTCTGTAAATATAACCAGAATTAGGTTGTCAGCAGTTGTCTCTTTTGACCCAAACAGCTGAGATTTAGCCTGTTACACCAACATGAAGAAACAGAGGTGGTGCTAGGTACCTCCATCAGTTTGTACCAAGAATTTGCAGAGAGTACTTTCATGAACACAGAATAATCAAACAAGTAAAGACCATCTCTATGTTTTTAGGTCCAAACCTTTGGTTGGGACTTACATGCCTCCTTGTAGAGTTGAAGTACATTTGAGCTGGTTATGTTTCCTCTGAAAAAGAAATCAGCTCATGCACAGGAAAAAACGCTTAGAAACTGAAAGCACCAGAAGGCAGTTGGAGACGTCAAAGTTACATCTGCCCCAAGTCAGATTGATAATACAAACATATCTGTTATTGAAAGACACTATTCCTTTAATCGTCATTAAAAAAGGCACCAAACAGTATCTGATTGAGTTATTTTGAAAATTCCTTATCTCTTATTTACTCCCTGCCATCCTTCTCCTTACCTGAACTCCTCTCCTTTTCCCATGCAGTGCTCAGCCAAAGTCCCTTAACCCAGAACTTCCAAATTTTTGAGTGCTTTTACATATCAAAGAAGCTCTCACTAAACTGTTCCTTCCAGCAGTGTCAATACAGGTTACAATTACACCTATCAGTTTCAGTGACTTTTAATCCAGCTGCAACAATAGTGATTACATTTAAACTGCCATAAAAGTGATTCAGAGTAAATAACTTATTTTAAAATAGCATCTGCTTTGCTCACAAGGCCACAGTAATGGGAGGCAGTTTGCATCCACTCTGCATCAATCAGAGGGAAAGAAAAAACCAGAAGGAATTACATCAGTTTGTGGTAAGTCCAGGTTCAGGCTTAAGGTCTACAGTGAAAGTTGGGAGAAGAGGAAGGAAAATCCTGTGAAAGATCTCAGGCAAAAGTTGTTGGGGTTTTTTTTCAGTTTTTTAAGATTAATTCTATTGTTGTGTGACAGATGCTCTTCCCAATGGTGTCATGGATTGAGCTACAGGTCACAGGCTTGTATTTAGCCCGACTGGCAGCAAGTGCAGGTTGTTACGCCTCTCATGGTAGTTAGGTACCCTATGTAAAATGCATGGTGCCTCTCAGCCAAGTTTTAATTAGGCAGCTGTCCTCATTACAGAACAAGTTTAGCAATTCACTCACATGGGCAATTCCGCTTGCAGCGTGAAGGATAAAATAGACCAGAGTATTAACTGCTGTCACACCCTTCCAAAGAGCATCCCGAGGGCAGGGTTGCGATGTGCTGAGCAGGGAGACAAGTTATACCCATGATGTTGGGTCTATTCCTGCTCTGTGGGACAAGGAGTTGGGTTTCCCCTCGTGTCAGTCTGCCTGGCACCTGTGCTTTTTTGTCCTCCGACAGTTTTCGTTTTTCTTCTCCACAGCCATCTAAAATGTTGGGTTCCCTTGCTTTCCATCAGCTAGAAGTTTGGCAATGATGGGCTTGTATTTCTCATTCTCAGGTTTTAAATGGTGCATCTACTTTAAATGATGCATCAGCCACGTAGCACTGTTACTTTTGTAAAGACTTGTTATTTCCACAGACTGAAAAATATTAGAAGACACCTGGAAATTGCATGTTCGGAACTCCAGGCTGCTTCCATGGGCAGGGATCTATCACTCTAGCTTTTGTCTAGCCCCAAAAACAGTGAGAAGACAGGATGAGGTTTCACAAAACATCTGCTTTTAACTGTGGGGACATGGTGCTTACTCAACAGCATTGATATTTTGGGGTTTTCTTGATTAGACCAGAACTTTTCAGACATTTCTGACTTGCAAATTCCCCCCTTCTGCAGCTCCGGATTCTGCATATGGGGCTGCATATGTGCTGTGAATTTTAACTTACTTCCTGTAAATTTACCCTTCTTTTTTTTTTTCCTCTCCTATGTGAATGTCTTAGAAGTTGTTCATGGATCTGTAGGCATCTCTGGGCCACGGTCTGAAAACCACTACATTAGTCTACCTGCAGCAAATGCCTGTGTAAACCAGCCCTAGAGCAGCACTAGGATGCTCTTCAGTGTAGCAAAACAAGGTTTTGTGTCCCAGATGACTCCGTGTTTCACTTAGAAAACTAGGACCTTGTGAGCCTTGCAATGAAGCTCCGCCAGACTACCTGCTAACGTTTTAAAAGTCTTTCCCCGAAGCATATTTACAGGCAAGATTTGTTGGTTTAAATAGCTCTGTGGCTCACAAGGTGGTGAGGTCAAACATGCAGTAGGAAACCACTGTAAACATTGCATCAGTGGGCTGAGGAGGAACTGGAGACGCCGTGTCGAATGGTCAAGAAGAAGTCCACTTGAAACACACCTTGGACGGTTGCCTAGAAGAAGGGAGGGATTCAGAAGCTGAGGTTTATATTACGAGTTGCGTTGGATGTTTCCACCCATAAACAAGCACAGCCTGAGGCCTCGGCCTGCAGGGCTCCAGGGCACTGCGCTTAGAAGTCACCTCCACATTTTGCCACGGGTGGGATGATCCTGGTGGCATCGATGACAAAAACGCATCGAATTCAGTGGGAGCATCTTGGGGTCCTTCAAGAATATTTATGGACATGCGTGGCTACATTTTCTGTAACATAGAACCCGTAAGCATAAAAATCAACCTTCCTTCCCTTGTGTATAAACTAATGGTTTATGCAGAAGATTAAAATTCACCAGCTGAATCTCAGCTGCATTCAGTGGAATCATGGGCTGCTTAGGAGAGAGAAGGAGCTGCTGTTGAAACATGACCAAGGATTTTTAAGCCCAGGTTTTCTTAAGGAAAGAAGACTCCCAAACACATGGTTGTAAATAAGGGAAATTTATGGAATCATTTCCTCAGCATGCCTAGAAATGATTCTGAAAATGGTAAATTTGAATGCAAAATAATAATTTAAAGGAAGGCTGGGATTAAACTCTTGTATCACTGCAGGGAAGCAGTTGTTCTCTAACTCTACCCACGTCCCCATCTACTCACTCCTTTTAAAAGCTCTGGAGCCCACCTGGACCTGAGCTGAGTCTATCCAATTCAGTACTAACTTCCTCATGGGATTAGTTCTCTGCTGTTTTAATGTGTTGAATTGGATGAGCAGAAGATGAGACAAAGTCACTACGAAAGAGATGCAGAAAGTCTATGCCAGGAGTATGAGGAGGAAGAAGTAGACAGGTCATTCCCCGTTTTGTGGCAGCAAGGTCCCCAAACAACTCAAGCCTTATTGTAGAACTTCAGCTGCTACATGTGTGCTCCTGCTTCGTGACGAGGTGACCCCATCCCAAACAGCTGCCACCGGGAAATGCTTCAGGAGAAATAATAGGGAGGGCACAGGAGGACTTTTAACCTTTGGTTATTCTGCCTGTATTCCTCAAAAAACAGATGGATTCAAGCCTGATCTTAAAAATCAATGACAGGACTAGAGGAAACAGTATGAAGTTGCAGCAGGGGAGGTTTTAGATTATTTATTAGGAAGAATTACTTTACTGAGAGGGTTGTCAGGCACTGGAACGGCCTGCCCAGGGAGGTGATGGAGTCACCATCCCTAGAGGAATTTATGAAACATGTAGATGTGGCACTTCAGGGCATGCTCTAGTGCCTGAGATTGTTGGGTGTGGTGATTGTTTTGGTGATGGGGTGTTAGGTTTTTTGTTTTGGTGTCATGTGTTGGTTTTGTTGGGTTTTTTTGGTTGGACCCGATAATCTCAAAGGTCCTTTCATCCATGAGGATTCTGTGATTCTGTGATCCCTTGCCTCTAAGTGATGTCTCGCTGTACAAACAGGCGTGGAACCAAACAACTAGTGCTTGATTGGGATGTGTGTGGACATACGTGTAGCTGCTTGGGCAAAAAAGAATTGATGTCAGCTGCGGGGCCAGGTCTTTGCCTTTTTGGGCTGAGAGACACGTACTCGGCAGTTCTCCTTTCTGCCTGGTGTTTACTGTCGTTCATCCTGCTTGTGCTCTTGACGTCATGCCCTCATATCTTCTCGTTCCCTACCTTTTAACCTCGCTTTCCATCTATGTCACTCCTGTCTTCAAAAAGCGATTGTTCTTGGCCACTTTTATTAGCAGACAGAAAAACAGAGGAAGACCACAAGAAAGGAGGAAGCCGCAGAATAAATAGTGATTGAACTTCACCATGAGAACTTCTTTTGATCCACTGCAAAAATAAACAAATGCCTCCCTATCAGCCGGTAAGGAGAGGTGAACAAATCTGTTATTTACAGACGGTTTATTGTCTAGAATATTGTTTTTCTCATTTATATCTTGCAGGAGCAATGACAACCTGTCTGAAAATGTCAAGAAGTTTCGGAGGGGTTTTTTTTTTTTCTTCCCTCTCCCTGTCCTCGACTCTTCTATTTTAATTCTAGCTATTCCCATCAACACGCAAACATCATCATAGCTCCTGACGCACACGCACGGAATAACACCTGAGGTCTGCTTCTGGTATTACTGGCCCTAACTAAATGTGACAGAGCCTTCCCCAGTGGGTGTTTAACAGAACCGGTGTTTTAGCTGCTCAGGCAGCTTTTCTTTAAAATAAACGAGTGGCAGCCCAAGAGCAATATTTGATAGCTACGGCATGTACAAACACCAGGCTGACTTCAGGACTATTATTCTCCCAAGAAGAAGGAAAGCTCTCCACTGGAGAACGCCCTGGCTGACACCGGTGGGGACATGGCTCCGTGTCCCTGTGTCACCCCCACCACCCGCTCCTCTCTGCAGGTCACCCTCTATAATGAAGGGCCCCAGCCAGCCCCATGGCCAGCTAGCTAGCTGATGGCTAGATGGCTAGCTGAGCCATGGCCACAGACAGATGGACCAAGCTGAGCCATAACCACAGACAGATGCCAGCACAAGGTGGGGTGGCGAGTGGGCAGCCATGGTGATGGGGAAGGGGCTGTGGTGGTGGCCGAAGTGGCACTGCTGCCCTGGCTGAAGCCACAGGTTGACTGCAAGGGTCAACCGAGCTCTTCAGGGCTGGGTAATGACCATCCAGTCGCTTGTTTTGGGGGGATTCCCTCCTCGCAGTGGTGCTCCTTGCACCCTCCAGCCAGCACAAAGCCAGTGCAGACACCCCCTCCCGAACCACAAACAGCCGCGATCAGCAACCCCCAAACCAGCCAGGCGGCCGCACGGTGCCGCCGTCGGGGGGCGACGACGGGAGGGCGAGGGGCGACGCTCCCCGCCGGTGGTGGCGGTGAGGTGATGGAGGGGCTCCCGCTGTGGATGCCCCATCCCTGGAGGTGTTCAAGGCCAGGCTGGATGGGGCTCCGAGCGACCTGCTCTAGTGGGAGGTGTCCCTGCCGTCTCGTCCCCCGTCCCCCTCCCGCCACCGCACCGTCCCACCGCACCTGCACCGCCCGCTGGCCCCCGCAGCGGGCAGGGCCGGGTCGGGCTGGGCTGCGGTGCCACCTCCGCCACCTCCTCCTCCTCCTCCCGCCTCCTCCGCCTCGGCCCCCCGCCCGGACGGGCTATAAGAGGCGGTGGCGGCAGGGCTGGGCCGCCCATGCTGGCGGCGGGAGGCCGGGGCGGCAGCGGTGGTTCGGGCACCTCCGGCCGCCGCCATGAAGTCGCCTCAGGCCCAGCGGCCGGCGGGTCAAGGTGGGAGCGGGGGGGGGGGGGGGGGGGGGGGGGGGGGCTGAGGGGGTGCGCGGCGGGACCCTTTCCCCTTCCCCGTGGGGTGGTGTTTGGGGGCGGGGAGGTGCTCGGGATGCCGGAGGGTGATGTGTCGAGGGGAGGGGGGGGGTGTCGGGAGGGTCGGTGAGCGCCCGGCGGGGTCCCTGACGCTGCCGCCGGCGGCAGGGCCGGGGGAGGACGGCGGGGACCTGGCGGAGGCGCTGGGGGAGTTCGACGCGGTGCTGGCCGAGTTCTCCTGCCCCGCCGGCCGGCGCCGCTTCCACTACGGCGAGCACCTGGAGCGGATGAAGCGGCGGAGCAGCGCCAGCGTCAGCGACGGCAGCGGCCTCAGCGACTCGGAGAGTGAGTCTGTCCGTCCGTCTGTCCGTCCGTCCGTCCCCGTCCCGGGGGGGTGGGGGGGGGGGGAAGCTCAAAAGCGGGTGTTAAACGTCCCCCGTCCTTGAGGGAGGCGGGTACCCTGAGCGAGGAGCTCGTCTTAAAAAAGAAAAAAAACCAAACAACACGTTTTCTATTGCTTTTTTTTTTTTTGGGGGGGGGGGGGGGTTTCTAACCAAAAAGGAAGGATGGGAACAGGGTAGGTTTAGATTGAACATTAGGAAAGAATTT
>BJBW01002953.1:82376-128757 GCA_004320125.1 Scolopax mira | reverse complement strand
TGTGTTTAAGGGCCGTTTAGATACAGTGCTAAGGGACACGGTGTAGGGGATGACTCTGTAGAGTAGGGTAGATGGTTGGACTCGATGATCCCAAGGGTCTCTTCCAACCTAGACAATTCTAGGATTCTATGGGTGGACGGGAGGGATGAGAAGTCTGGCCCCGCTGGTGCCAGACGGCGGAGGAGGGAGGGAAGGGCGGGCGAGTGGCTGGAGGGAAGCCCTTCCAGGTGGGCTCCTGGGCAGGTAAAGCTGAAAAACTCACTTTAGATGAAGGTCAGGCTGCCGGCCGGCTGCTGAGCAGCCGAGGCATCCCCAATAAATAAATAAATAACATCCACCCACCCCACCCTCTACTTTTGAAATTAACAAGGACCATCTCGTTGCATCTCAGTAGCCCCAAGTGTCAGTTGAGAGAGTGTGACCCGAATTGTGCTTTCCAGAGGAGACTGGTTTAGTGTAATCACTAAGGTTTCGCAGATGATACTTTTAAGCTCACGTGTACCTGTGTCTACTAGAGGTACATGGTGCATGGAGAATGTAGCGTGACAAGAGTGGGGAGCAGATGCTGGCCCATCACCCACTTTGAGTTGGAACTAACTTTTTTTCTACTTAACTTGGGAAAAAAGTTTTACCCCGCTGACTTCTTTGCCAGTCAGGGAGAGAAAACATCTTTTCTTTTTCCAGACAGTGAGGGTGGAAACTGCTGTTCTCCTCGGGAGCAGTAGATTCAAGGGCTGCTTTGTCAGAAGTAAGTTTTGCTAAAAACAAGCTATACCCAGTTTTTTCTCTAGTTCCCAAACTGTGCAGGCAGTTGTAAGAAGTTTGTCTGGTTTTCACTTACTTAAAATAAAATTGCTCTTTGAATTTCTGTTGTGCATCTGCATCAGTTCAGCGACTTACCACGCAGTTCTGTTGACTTAGCACTAAAACACTAATCTTCCTAGGGCTTAACCTGTGAGAGCATTGCTTCTCCATATTATCAGAGCCCTTTGTTTCATCATCATGGGCAGGATTAATTTCATTTTATCGACAGGTAATGCTTTACTGTCCCTGAACTTTGATACCTTGCCTAGTAGTGCCTTTAAGGTTGGGTTTGTTTTTTTTTTTCCCCTGTAGTCAGTGGAGGTATGTGGATCCAGATGCTGCTGTGTTGTTTCATAATGTAGTGGGTGAACCAGTCCTTGCAAGTACCTCTTTCCCTTCTTCCCCCAGCCTTTTGGATGGCTGAGGATGGGTAAAGTGAGGTTGCCTTTACTGTGTCAAGCTGATGAACTATATGAGCTGCGTTGTAAATCTAAGTCTATTATTAACTGCAACAATACAGCTCTAGTGTTGGTGTTTCTTGTGCAGTTTTCAGTATTATATTAATTTCTACCACACACGAGACAAATTAATGTATTGAAGATTGTCTATCTAGTGAAATAATGCTGTTGAGAAAGCAAGAAAAAAAGCCAAATCATTGTCAAGAACTTAGTCTTCTTGTGTGGATGAAGACATCTGTGGTTGCTTAGCATGTCTGCTGTGGTTCAGAAATCTTAAATCTTGAACAGAGCTTAAAATAGCTGGGTTTGGATGGACAAGAAGGGTGTTTTGAGGAAGATGATGTTCTCTGACAGGGCAGGAGGCCTGGTGAGAGACAAAGTGCTCATGCAAATTGGATGACCAGATCTTCAGGAAGATCTGGGAAATAATAATTGGTGTCAGAAATCTGCACTGATTTAGGCTGAGGGTGTTAACAGGATAGACAGGGTTTGATGGTTCTGTACAAAGTCCTTAAGGAACTTGTTTGAGGAACTCGTCAAGCTCCCAAATCCTGTCCTCTGCTGGGATTCCTCCCTTGGTGGTGCATCATGTGAGAAGGAGCTCTGGAAAAATCAGAAGTCACCAATTTCTGGAAACTGGCATATACTGGACCAGGAGGTGCCTTAAGAGTGATCTGTTGGCATCCAGCAGTGTCAAGCATACGAGGACACATTTAAGGGGAAGGGCAACAGAAAAATTTGCTGGCTGTCCTCATTTCTCAGAACAGGCCCAGTAAAACTCATATTCCTAAAGGCATCGTTCAGTGTGGACAACTTCTTATTTCAAAGTTATAGTAGGATCGGAGTTGCAGATTTATAAAGAGCTCCTTTTATAAAACAGGCTCCAGTGTCTGATGTAATACAGCTATACTCCCTACATCTATTTTAAGAATAGAATACTTACCCAGGTTCTTTCTGTTCAAACTCAAGGGTGTTTTTTTTTTCCCCCCTAGGTTCACGTTTCCTTTGGTCTCTATCATTTAGTGCAGATGTGGTGCTGAATTCATGACCTCGCTTTTCCCATGGTAGTGCTTTGGTTAAACATCGCTGCAGGATCAAGGAGAAGCTGGGCTGAAAGAGGGAATTCTGACAACATAAATCTGTGGCAATGCAACAGAAATTCCAACAGTATTTTATCTTCAGACAGTTAGAACGATCCTCTTGTTCATGAAGGCTCTTTATGCCTTTCCAAAATCTCGTTATCTGGTGCCAAGACTATTCCAAGTACACTTGTTGTGTATGTGAGACTTTCCCATACTAGTACTATCTTTTCTTGTTCATTGGTTAATCTAGTCCTCCTAACTGATATGGTGTGGCTGAAGGCTAGGCCTATGTATCTTTTGGCCGTTCCTGTGGTGATGTTTTTTATGTTTAGAGCAGGACCATAAAAAGAGGTATCATTTTAAACCATTGCAACAGTGTTGGGGGGCGCCCTGACTCAGTCTTGAATTCAATTTTGCGAGAAGCCAGTAACCACTATCAAGTGATCGTACTGGAACAATACCATTCTGTAGTTCCTTTCCTGGGACTTCTGCCATGAGGATGAGCCCACTTAATTTAGCAGAAGTATTTACAGAAGATTTTTATCAATATAGTTAATCCTGGAAATACTGCTTGTAACCCAAAAAAATCTCCTCTTGTGGGACCTAGCTCCAAAAGTACTAATTGAAATTCTTATATTACATGTTTCAGGCTCATAAGGAAAAAATAAGAATTTGAAGACACTACTATGGAAAATGTGCTTGATAGTACTTGGCTCTCCCACATATTGTCCTGTTATTTGACTGGATGATCTTTGGCCAAGGCCTGTCTTGGCCGTGGTTAAGTATTGTACAAAACACAACGGACTCTAGACCTTACAGTAGTAGAAAGGCTTGCCTGTGCAGATGTTCATGATGATTTTAGTACAAGTATTACTTTAACCACAACAGCTGACTGGGTCAGTGCTGGAAATCATGATGCAACTGCTGAGTTACTCCAACAGACATTCTTGAGTTGCTGGGCTGTGAGTGAGGACCAGTTATGTTTCAACTTGATGTACTCAACCGAATGGAAGTTAATGCCTTCCTGCTTTAGGTTGTTAATCATGCTGAAACTTCTAAGTTGAGGAATACTTTATAACCCTTTGCTATTTACAGCATATGTTGCTTGTGATAAAATAGGATTTATGTTAGAGTGCTGTGCTGGCAAAAGCCACTAGTTATACTGACAAACTCTTACAGATATCATTTGCTTCTTGTGTTTCGGAATAAGTTTGCCAAGTGCAGACTTGACTATAAATTGTCCGTGCAGTGCCCTGTGCTAATAAAGTAGATGGCAGTGTCAGGAAAGTCTTCCAAGTTTAGTCTTAGGATAATTAATAGAAAGATGGACTTTCTGAGAGGTTGTGAAGGGAAGCGCTTTAACATTTCTTGTGCCAAACCTGTAACATCACCAAAAAGCTAATCTGTTGTTTTGCTCTTGGAATTGTTTCATGCTTCTAGCTCCCAGTGTGTTTTCTTGAGGCAGGTTCAACATCCAGCCTCTCTGTTAAAAGCTCTGCAAAATAAATGTATTAATTTAGTTCTTGCGCTCATACAGCCTGCAGTGTGTCTTTATAGTTATTTTTAGGACTTTCTGACAAATACCTCCTGTCTTTTAAACACAACAAAAGACCTTGGGTGGGATCTAGAACTCTTAATTGTGTAATTTCAAAATGAAGCAGGTGCAGGTTTACTATAGCATTGCACAATATCCACCACCCCCTGCCTGGTGTAGTGTAAGCATTCGTGGTTACATGCCACAGATGTCTCCCTGAGGTTGTGCTAATGCCTCCACTCTCTGGACATGAAGCACATGCCACTGTTAATACTGCAGCACTCATCTTGAAAAGCCTAATTTGTAATCTTTTGTAGAGAAGGTACAGAAAAAAGCAAAAGAAAGGACTGAAGAAATAAAATAGTTTCCTAATGAATAAATAGACTGGGACTGTTGGCCCAAAGGAGAGATGACTTGGGTGGGGACAAGCTAGTCTTCCAAAAAAATCCTAAGTGACATTAGGAAAGTGACTGCTACCTCACCCAGTGTGAGGAAATCAAATTAAACCAGCAAGTCTCAAAGAAATAAGAGGAGTTATTTCTTCTTGTAGTGTGTTGTTAAACTGTAAAATATATTGCCGTAAGGTATTGTGGGTAATAAAAGTTTACATACTCAAAAATTACTAGAGAAAGTCATGATGGGAGGGACAGGGCTGTCAGGGACTGCTGTAGGGTAAGATGCTACCACTGTCTTAGAAAAGATACTGATATTCTAGTGCATCACTAGAAGTTGGTAGGGTTTATCTTGAAACTATGAATATGCAACTGCACCACTCTTAAACTCTTCTATAGGCTGTGGTCTCAGCAGCAAATCTCAGTATTACATGATAAAGAGGAGAACATTTTAAGGAGGTAGATTTTTTCTACGAACTTCTAGTGGCCTGTCTGTAACAAGAAGACAGTACAATATTTATAATGAAAAAATGAAGCAAGGCTCTCATGGAGAAATAACTTTTAATAAAATCATCTGAGAAATAATGTTTTATTAAATTTATTAAATGTTTTATTAAAATATTAAATTGTTATTAAATTACATTCAAAAGGAAGAAACCCCAAACATTTCAGGTGCATAGGCTTCTCTTCAGGTATTTCAATTTAATAAGAAATGTGCTTTTTTGGGTGAGATTTCTTGTTCCTACCTCTCCAGCGTACTTGTTTCCCTTACACTTTAGAAGGGAAACATTAGCAAAGGGAAAGGTTGGAGTTGGAAACGCATCCACACAGGTAGTTAGTGCACTAAGCTTTGTATATGGTAAGGTGGCACACTCGTACATCTGAATTTCAGGCTTCCTAGGTAACTTTGTCATTTGAAAATTTTTAAATCACGAAGCCTAGATATGGTGATAGTGAGAAGGTGTGATTTTTGTGTTGGAACAGGTGTTTGTTAACTAGGCAAAACACAACAAAAAAACCAAACCCCAAACCAATGCAGCCAAGTGTAACTGTGATTATGATAAAAATAAACACTATCCTTGAGGGCTGCAACATGCATATATTGTGAAACAAGCTCTTTGCATCATGAATGTTTCTCACTTCTACTGTTGGCATTAGAAATTCATGATTTTTATTTGTTTATTATCTTAACAAGTAGGTGATGTTCTCGCTAAGCATGAGTTGTGCAGTCTGTTCGTTATATGCTGAACTACTGTTTTATAATAAATTTATGGCTTGTAGAGGCTTAAGTGGAATTTTAAAGTTCCTCTCTGAAAACTGTAGAGATGTGATTTATTTTTTTTTCCCTCTGAAAACTTTCCCCACTGAAAACTGCAGTAAAAATTTTAGTCACTCCCGTGCTCTTTAAAATTGTATCCTAAACTATGGTACTAGAAAGAGCATAATATTAAAGAAATCAGACAGCTGAACTTTTCCGTTGTCTGTTTTAAAATGAAAAGCTTGAGGTTTTCCTCCTTCAGTTAATTATTGTCCAGATCCTTTCAATTGCTCATTTCATGGGGACATTCTATATTTACATGGTTTTGCTGTGGTTTTTCTTTGTGGTTTAACCATATACTGGAACAGCAAAGGTCAATACTAACTACAGATTACTTTGCCAAAGTAAAATACGCCCATACGTATTCCAACCCCCTCATTTTTGCAGCTATTGGCATAGTTTGGCTCATGTAAATCAACTTGGTAGCTTAGCTCTTAGATTTTAAAGCCTTTTTTTTAAAAGAGGCAGTCTTGAGTGTTTTGTTAAAACAACTAAAGGGTTGAAAATAGTTTATGTACGAGCACAGGCAGTAGAATGGAAATACAAAGTGAAAAAAATAAGTAGTGGGTGATAGATAAACTTGTGTGGCCGTGGGTGGGAGAGAGGGGCTGGATGAGGAAGGGCAGCAGCGGTGAGAGGTCCTTGGCATCAGCCTCTGGTTGTTGGGTGGCAGGGGATGCTGTGTTTGTGTGGTAGTGGAAGTCTTCCAAGGGCCATTATTGGAGGTGAATGAGCAGATCTTGGCTGTGGCAGCTGGTACAGAGTGAGGAACTGAAGTGTCCTTTTCCCAGAGCTTTCTGCCCTACGGCCACACGTTGCCCAAGCGGATATTTTTGTGCGATGGGTATCACAAGTATGTTTTTTTAACAGTGCTTTGTTTTCAGCAGTTACAATGACCTTGATGGTGGAGTCAATGCATTCCTCCTCCCGTCACCAGCATTTCTGCTGCTTGGTGGCATGTGCAAGCCACAGCCAGTAGCTAAAGTAAATTGTTGCTTTTTGAGAAAGATAACAGTTGATATTTCCCTGGAACTATTAATATTACAACCCATCAGAAGATAACAGTGTTCTGTGAAACCATTTCACCTTCTGAAATGGGAAGAAAAAAAGAAGATCAGATATTTCAAGCCACAGTTCAATCTTAGTTTCTCTTTGCCCAGTTGTAAATATTTTCCAGCATAAGGCTTGTGGAAGCCAATATGAAATAATATTTTCTGCTTTCAGCTCATTGCGAGGTGAGTGGTCAGTACTTTCAACTGGTTCTAGAAGGAGTCTGGAGAGAAAAAACCACAAAAAGGTGACTGCTAGCTCAGATGTGTTAACGAATATAAATAAAAAGAACTTGTGCGCGCTTTGTGGCCAATTTAAATGGCTTATTAAAACTTTCATAATTTGAGTTGCCCTCACAAGCATTGACAAAAAGAACACTTTATCCCTGCTATATAAAAGAGCAACCAGAGCTTTGGACTTGATGTACGAGGAGGATTGGTTTGCAATACAAATTCTCGGCATTGCTGCATCTGGTGTCTGGAGAACTAGTAGCATAGACTCTGCATGAGAAGTGCACTCTGGTTTGTAGCTGTTGTTCTCTGGATTATTTTTTTTAATTAATTCAGATAGCTCTAAAGCCTTTTAAATATTAAATAATTTGGAAGTTCTTGTTTTGCATTGCCTGGGAAGTGTTTTGTCTTTGATGGTCTGTTGTGTTGGTGTTTCAGTGGGTTGTAGTCGTGGCTACAGGGCTGTTTGTGTGAGGCGTTAGGACTTACTTGGCTTCTTTTTGTGGTGGTCGGGGGTTTTGTCCTGAACAACTAGAATTTTCCATTCTAAATTTCATGGTCATTGGGGTTTGCATCTTGGCTGAAAATAAATGTGGTTTTAGTTAAAACTTTGTCTATAAGCTGACTTCAGCAGGAACTTTGTCATCCCTTTAGTTGTTACCTTCGGTCCATTAATGTACAGGGTTCATATTGCATAGCACCACTGCTGACACATCATTTCAGAGTAGTGTCAGATTTTTTTTTCCCCCTTTAGGTTGTTTTTTTTTTTGATTGCTTTGTTTTTTAGGAGCTGCTTTTAAAATTGTTCATTTTTCTATCTTTCTATCTAAAGTTATCTCAATTCTGCGTTGTATTCTTCAAATGGTTGGACAAGATGATCTTAAAGATCCCTCCCATCCTAGATGACTCTTTTATCTGAAATTTTGATTAGGTTGGTTTTGGTCTGCTTGGGTTTAAACAGATGCTTAAGAGTGAAGATAAGGAAATAACAATAAAAAGCTAGAGGAAAATATTCTAGGGTGAAGCTTCTGGCACAAGCCTCTTCAGTGTGCATTGTGACAGAGGTAGGCTTAGAAGCTAGGCCAGAAGAAACAAATAGACAATGAGCCTACAGCTGAGAAAACATCTGACAGGCTTAGATGCAGTTGTCCTGCCTGGTCTGATTTGTCACTGTACCTGTATATCTCTGTGGAAGGTTGGTTTATGCTGGTAAGAGCTGGAGGCTGGAAGAGATGGGAGGTAGATACATGTTCTTCTTGCCAAAGACAGGGGGAACTTTTGGTATAGGAGTGGTCAGCTAGGGGATAGTCTCTACATTTGGTACCTGCAGACATCATGGCGGTGTTCAGTGAAGGTATAGATGTGTAGAACTTGGCAAAGTGAGCTATGGTGCTATCCCCTTTTGCTAATTCAGGAAGACATCATGGCAAATGGGGCAGGTCTCCAAGGAAGTGTGACAACTCTGACAAACTCTGTAACCACCTCTTAGGCTGGGGCTCCAAGGCCAAATGCTACGTGTTCTGCAGATGAACAACGTTGCTGGCCTCAGCGGCAAGCAGTGGTAGTCACCATCCCATATGAGACATACATTATTTCCTAGGAAATGAGCCAAACAAATGGAGACTTGTTGCCATGTTTGTAATACAATGGTTTCTTTTTGTAGAACTACAGCTTTCAGGTCACTGGCTCAAAACCACAGGAACCAGCGGTTTTAGTCTCTGACACAATGACAATTCCTCCTTCCACTGGAGCCATGACTAATACTTTCTGTGCACAGCGCATCATGGAACTCTCTCTTTACGAAAAGAGGAAAAAATAAAGATAATTTTTGGAAACTTAAGGCCTTGTATAAAATCCAAGAACATCAGAACAGTATTGAAACTTTTCCCATTGTTCTCCATGGCACATAAAAGCTTTCTTTGAAAGACCACCTAAAATAAGACTGCAGAACATCTTGTGTACAGACTTACTGCTTTGTAAACTCCAGAGTTACAGAATAAAAGAAAATTAAAATATGCCCCACAATTTATCTAGAACATCAGACCTGAAGCATCAGAGTATGGAGAAAGGGGTGAGATAGGGACTTGCTTCCGAGATAGGGACAGCACTGAATAACTGAGTAGATTCTCTGTTCTGGAGGACTGTCCTTGTCCTGGATCACTTTATGCAGCTTTTTAAATAGCCTTTGAAAAATTCAGATAACCAGAATTTCCTAGAATATTGTGAATCATATTCACAATGTCATACCAGGCCTAATTTAGTGGATATAGGTTAATTGCCATTCCTGTAGTATTTTCCAAGTGATGATGACTGTAGGGAAAGCTGATGCTTTTCTTACTGGAGGTGAGAATTTGGCTGAGGACTGCTTGCTTTTTAACAGCAGGTGCGGGAACAACAGTCTTCACACAATATTTAGTTGTCCCTCTGGCTTTAAAGTCTGTAAATTTGAGTTCTACAGATATTGAAGACAATGTTGGAAATGTCCCATTTCCCTGTTTTGTGGTGTGGTTTTTTTTTTTATTTGATTGCGAAATTATAGAATATGTTAATTTTACTTATAATGTAACTTTTTTTTTTTTTGCAGGTGCAGATTCACTCTACAGAAATAGTTTCAGTCTCAGTGATGAAAAGCTGAACTCTCCAACTGCATCTACTCCAAGCTTGCCATCTCCATCAGTAACTCCATGTAGAGGTAAACAATTTGTAACTGTTGGCATTTCTTCCTAATTCTCAAATCTGTAGGTTTCTTTCTGTGAGCCAGGATTCACTTGCCTGCATAGATTTTTTTTTTATTATTATTATTTTAAATGACAACAAAACTAAGAATTACTGTTAAGCACACTACAGACTCAAGTGTTACTTTCTTGGCTATAAACAGCAATAGCACCTTGCATCTACACTTCTTTGCAGGTGACCTGGCAACTCTTTTGATTTTGAAACGCCAAGCTAAAGAAGATTACATTTTTGTTGTTGTTTATGAGGAATTGTGGTGCTACTTACTGAATTCTTCACTTAGAAGAAAAACAAATTAATTCTTAATGGAAGCAGCTAAGTAGCTTAAGTCTCCCATCTATATACAGAATTATTTAGCCTGAATGCAGAGGTGCAGTAGGTGACTTCTCCAAAACCATATGCTGCCATTCAAATTAAGATAGTTGCTGGGATCCACATAAGCCTTGCACTGCTGATACAAGCATGTGCTAATAGTTCCTTCCTCCTTTGTACCGATGCTGTTTCAGAGTGGCTTCTGTCTTGCAGCTGATAGATTAGTTCCCCAGGAGCTTGTTTCATTAGGTTAACTTAGATTAACTCTGGAGTAGATAATTGAACAGACACAGATATGTACTACATGGTTCTTTCATTCCAACTAGTCTTCATAGATGCATGCTCAAGAGCTTTTCACACTTTCATGTTTTTTCCACATTTACCAGTCACAAAAATTAAAGTGCCTTTTTTTTTCTCATTAGCATGATACTAGGGAGAAATGATGAGTAATAGTTAAGAAGCAGTAAAAAAAAAGTTCAGTTAAACTGGCAGGAAATACTTGTCAAGGAATTACAGTAAAGGTCGAGATGCTCTTCCTGATGAGAAGACAAAAAGACAGAAATAGTTGGAACTGCCTTGGAACAGACCACAGAAATGAGACAAGGAAGCCACTTGCAGTAAAACTAGATTGAGTAGAACCAGTGGGGTTCTCAGGAGTGGGAATTGAGGTGGATGTTCAGATCCAAATTCATAATGTGTGGACCAAGATCAGAAGATCTGACATCACAGCAAACCAGTGACACTGACGTGATTTAAGAGGCTTATATTTGGGTAGGACTGGGAGCTAACTGGGTAGGCTTTGATTAGGGCTGTGAATGCATGTAAATATATGCAATAAGGATATAAATGACATAGATGTGATGATATGATATGAATGATAAAGAACATGAATTAGTTAACATGTAGCTTTCTCTCTCTGCTTCAGCCTCTGCTTTTTAAGGAAACTAAACAAAAGGATTGCTTTGCTTCTGACAAACTATAAAAACTTGAATTTTAATTCAGTCTCCCCTGTTTTCTAAGAATGCATTTGGAGCAACTGTATTGTGCTTTCCTGAAAATAGTCCATGGCATGTTTGATACCACTGAAAATGATTTGGGGGACTGTGTGGTTCCAGTTGTTTCTTTTGGCCTGAGAAACATGTCATGTCTAAGCAGTATTGACTGTTCCTTGTATTACAGCAAAGCTTGGAGACACAAAAGAACTGGAAGACTTCATTGCTGATCTTGACAGAACACTAGCAAGTAAGTAGATTTCTTTTTTTGTTAGTAGGCTGCATCTCACTTGGTGCTGTCAAAGAGCGAGGAAAATCAATGTATGGGGAGGAGGGGGAAAGGTAGCAAGAGTTTCACATAATGTGACTTCACTTTAGTTTGCTAGTCCTATGGATCATTATGTGGATAAGAAGATAAAAATAGACTGAATTCTGGTCTTTGCCTGAATGTTCAGGGCATGCAGTTCAGCTTGTGTGACAAAGGCTGTACTCAATGAACTCCTGTCCCCACCTCTGAGGCTGCTGCAGTTCACCCCTCCTGGACAGTGTTTGGGTGAAATAAACATCAGTTTCTTAAATACTCAAAACTCAGCTAAAATATGTGTGTGGGGGGGTTGTTTCTTCATTACAAAGTGGAGTAACTGTAGGAGAGGGAAAATTCTAGACTGCTTTATGAAAGAATTAAGGAGCAGATACCTCTATCTATAGAATTAGATTAAATGTCAAAATCCTGTTTGTGGTTGTCTGTACCAGAAATAGAGTAGAATTTATATCACTTTTTCTGTCACTTTCTAGAAGCTGTATTTTCCAGTTATGGTACTATGTCCTTCATAATGATTTTTTAAAGAAAAACAACAAAAGCAAAGAAATACCCCCTCCCAACTTCCTATTCCCAAGTGTGTACTCTACCTATTCTTTCTGCTTCTTCCTGTGCTGTTACATACATGATAGCTTTTCTTCGTATGGAACCAGATGGTAGAGCCCAAACTAACAAATTGTAGGACTAGACCTAAATAGCAGCATGACCAAGACTCCCTTAATAAACTATGAACTGAGAGTTTTTTGTACTCATTAGGTAATTTCTCTTCCCTTTAATTCTTGAAACCTTGGCCATCTGCCTTGGACTTAACTAAGACAGCTGCCTTTACGAGCCTCCTACTTCCCTGTCCTCTTATGTGTATCTTAATCCTGTTTCACTTCTCGTACTTAAAATATATTTCTAGTTTCCTGACTTCTGTCAATGAATGTATGCTTGAGCCAGCTCCATCTTTGCCACTGAAACCTAATCGAGTGCTCTTCTGAAAAACTTCTGAGTTTTTGAAGGTTTGTGTAGAACAAGTAAATCCCAAACCAGCAAATATTTACATCTCTGTATCTTGCACAGTGTGGCTGCCTATAGTATATAGGTTTCATTGTCCCCTTGCAAGGCAGATTGAAGGTGAGGGCAGGGAATGCCACCTGCTATAGTGGGCTGTGGGTTTTGGGGGGCTTTTTTTTTTTTTAATCCCAGCTAAGCAAATCTCTAGTGATTTCAGTTGAGTCTCATTTATACAGTGCCCCCTGTCTTACAGATACAGACTAACTTCTATCACACACAGAAAGTCTGAGGAAAAAGTCCAGCTCCCACCTGATATCTATCATTGCATTTTTGAGGAGTTGTATTGATATCCTTGAGGTTACACAGAACATTATACAGATGCCTTTTCAAGCCTGATGCACTCATTGGAACAGTAATCACCTTAAATTTTTACATACTAACCTTTTTGTTCTCATGTTAATTAAAAAAAAAAGGCATAATTTTGGCCTGTCAGGTGGTCTAGCACACTGGGCATACATAGGGTGTCTGGTATGTCAACAGCACACAATTTTACTTAATATAGAACTTCATGCTCTTTCTTGTTTTCACAGGTATGTGAAATGAATCTTTGGCATTGGGATTGCCTATGAATGCCATCTGAAGGGCAAGTGACATCAATCACTGAGAGCTGCTGCCGTTGTCTGATAACTTTGCTACCCCAGATATTCACCTTCTGAACGTAACCTTTGTAAAATCCCACAAGTATTTAACTGGCAACATCAGTTTTGTTACTTTGCAGCAGATGGAATAAGATAACTTAAGTGTTACAGCTGTATTTTGCTTTAAAATATAGCTTGAATTTTAATTTAAAGTTGCTTTTATGAAAATATATTTGTAATTTTATATAGTTGAGAACTTTTAATGCTTTTTTCCATTATAATATATTTTTGTACGCAAATAAACCCTGAACTGGAATCCAGATGTCTGAAGGCTTCATGTGAACATATGAATTCTGAAACATAAGTACAAATTAAGCTTTTATTGAAAACATCAAGCTTTAAAATTTCTGATAGGGGTGTATTTCCTGTTAGGCAAAATGTGTTATGCTGGCTTCATGTGGAACTACTTTTTTTTTTTCTTTTCAAATTGCTTAAATAAGGGAATTCTGTACTGTATAAAATTAATACAATCAGGAAAACAATAAAATTAATTGGTCCAACTGTTACTTCAGATTTGCTTTAATACAAATGAAATAACACTGACTTAGGACAGATTTGAACAGTAACACCCATTTTAAACCCTACATAAAAGCTACCTTGAAAATTCAATACCATTCTACCTGAAGTACTGCTTGGGAGGTCAGACCTTTAGGCCCATGTGTTTAAAGGTATGGAGATGCTGTAGCACCAAGAAAACACTGGATGTTTCTGATACCAGCCCCTCGAGTCCAAATCAGTCTGCTGCTCCAAAAAGACTTTGTGGCCATCGGTGTTATGCTGAAAGAGTGAAAGGTGAACCTGTATTTTTTTAGAAGGAACCTGATTCTTTCCATATGAATTAGGCACTGGAGATGTCCTTATGGGAGCTCTCCTCCATCTGCTGCAGGCGTTGCCCTTGGCTCTGCTATTTGAGCTGCTTATGTGGTTGCTCTCTAATCTGTTCAGACCAAGTGAGGTGGGGTTCTTTAAACTCCAGGTCCTCTTTTAATCAAAGCAGGTTATCGAGCAATTGCACAAGTGGTTTGGGTATTGTTCTGTTGTTGCTGAGTGTGTCTGTACCCATGGCACAGCCACCAGCCCGTTGTTTAGGGACACTAAAGGATGGATTTGGACCTATCTTCTGCAGCTAGAGGGAAGTCTGCTGTGTATTTGCTGATGGGAACACCATGAGGATGATGCAAGTGCAAATCCATCTCCCTGCTTTGGATTTTCTAAAAATTGACCAAAACCTTTGGATCTTGTTAAACGTAATATGAGTTTTCCAGTTTTATTCACTGGTAAGAAAATGAGATTCTGAACCAGGTGCATTTCAATCAGCCTGAAACAATCTTGAGGTGGTTGTATGGAGTTTTTTCCTTCTTTCAAGCAGAAGGGTGATGTAAGATGGCAGAGTACTTTTCTGAAGAGGAAGATCTCCCTTCAACATTTCCTACCCCGGGTTCAGGGGGTAAATTGACCCTTAGAACAGAAATGGAGTGAACTGATGGGGAAGTTTCATGTTACTGTAGGTGAACTGCAAAGTCTGTGAAGGAAGGTGGGAAGGTTCAAGTATGAGACAGCGATGAGCTTCTGCATGCTCTGGGACCTTCTCAGAGGCTCCTGCACAGCAGGAAACCCATTTTGAGATGCAAGGCCAAGCCAGAGCACTATGGAAATTCACTGCTGCTACCCAATAAACACAGAGGAGCAAATCCTCCTTTTGGTTGCTTCTGTGAAACGGGAGCCTGGTCCTTCTCCCCAGTCCCTGATGCAAAAGGACTGTGCAAAGTCAGGGAAGGGCATTCTCTTGGCTGGTGTAACACTTGCTCTTCCATGGAGAGGGAGGGACACTGTGCCCTTCAGAGGAGCTGAGGGAAGAGGAACCAGGAGAGCAGAGACAAGCTCATGCTTTTAAGAAGCATCATTAGTGTACAGTATGTTTTTAAATCTGCTTGAATAGCAGCAATGGCAGTTTTGGCTGTCTTTCTGTGTTTTAAGGCTCTTTAGTTTGGTGGAAAATGGAGTGGTGGTGGATGGCAGATGCTACTGTCCTGAAGGCAGAATATCCTGGCTAAGTCTGTGTTAAATAAGCCATGAGTTTCAGAGGAGGCCACCTCAAGCGATCATGGTATGGGGGAGATGGAGGGCTATTTACTCCTCTGTTCCTCAGATGGGATTGTCTGAGGCACTGGGCATGAGATTCCCTCTTTGCCTCCGCATGTGCAGTTGTTTCTGGATCCCGTGGAAGACTCTGGGTTTAAAATAAGTGGACCCCACTCTAACTAGAATCCCACTCTAAAGAGGGATTTATCACTGGATGTATTCCTCTTTAGAGTATGTCCTGCTGTGGGTGACACAGGGTTAATTTCCCTTTCAGTAATTTTACTTTTCAGTAAGGTTCTCTTCTCATTCTGGGGATAACTGCATTTTTAGAAGACTAGCGTCTGAATTTGTGAAAATATATACTTTATAGCCACCTGTGATCTGTGGGTTTCAAGGTCTTGGTGCAGGGATGAGGAGGAGCGAGACCCAGGCACTTGACCCAAGCTGGCCAACAGGATTATTTCATGGGTGTTCATATCCAACAGGATATCAGCATCACATGCAATATAAATTAGAAAGTTTGCTGAGGAATTTTTGACATACTTGCTCTGGTGAAGGACCCCTGAGGCCTTCCCTTCCTCCTGAAGCCGTAGCGCTCCCAGTGACCCACATTTGCCATCCAGCTGGGAGTGCACAGCTTCCTGCTGATAGACTGGGCTGAGTGTAATCCTCGTATATTTTATATTGGTATTGGGATCAATATTGCTTCTTTAGTGTTATTAATGTTGGTTCTTTAGTGTTATTAATGTTAATTATTTAGTGTTATCCTATTAAACCTGTTTTTATTTCAACCCTTGGGTTTCCTTGTTTTTTCCCGATTCCCCTTCCCAGATGGAGAGGCATCATGAGGTGATAGGATAATTGTCTCCAGAAGAGCAGAGACAAGCTCAAGCTTTTGTTTTAAGAAACATCATTAGCATAGGGTATGTTTTTAAAGCTGCTTGAATAGCAGCAGTGGCAGTTTTGGCTGGCTTTCTGTGCTTTGATGCTCTTTGGTAGGGTGAACGATGGAGTGGTGATGAGTGGCAGATGTTACCATCTTGAAAGCAGAACACCCTGGCTAAGTCTGTGTTAATTAAGCCATGAGTTTCGGAGGAGGCCACCTCAAGTGATCAAGGGGGAGATGGAGAACTGTTTCCTCCTCTGTTCCTCAGTTGGATTGTTTGACACATTGGGCACAAGTTGTCCCCTGCACATGCAGTTGTTGCTCGATCCCGTTGAACACTGTGGGTCTATAATGAATATTTAAAGTTGGACATCTGTCTTTATAGAATGATATCACCAAGTTAGTGCAGTGCTTTGTAATGGCAATACTTCGTCCTTAAAGACACCCAATTCTGAAGATGTTTTCCCAGTACAAGCACAGGTTTAAAGCAAGGCGCATTCCTTGTTTTGTGTAATGTCAGCTGGGGATGGAGTTGGGGATTAAGTCACCACCTGTTTGGGTTTTTTAATCTTATTTATGCATGAACAGGTGGAGACTTCTGCCTGCTTATACAGCAGTTCTGGAGATCATCGGCTGCAAAATCCGGGAGTGTCTTCTGCGGAGCTGTTGATCTGAATTCTCTCCCATTTGTTATGCTCAGTTTTGGACACCTTGCTGTGTCGGAAGGCAGCCACTAGTGTAGATGTCATTTCACTGGGGTATGCTTATGATTTAAGTTCATTGTCTAATTACGTATGGCACTGAAAAATGCATTGTTGAGAAATGCACTGTCCTTATGGACCGGCCTGGCTTTTTAATCCTTGTTTTGACCTCCCTCTCATGCTGTGATGCTGGATTTGGTTTCAGAAGAGAGTCTCGGCCCTGTCATGCCAACACCATGCATCCAGAAATGGGAACAGGGGGCTTAAACTAAGCAGATTCGTTGCCACAACTTAACGTGTGCAAGGTGAGGTGCAACAATCATTTACATGTGTGCTCTTTATCTATTGTAAATTCAAGGTCAAATGGATTAGTTTTAAACCTCCATCACTGAGGCTTGAGCTAATGTGTCTTATCTAGGGTTTGCTATTGACTGTGTGTGCCCTCGGTGCCGTCACCCAGGCTCAGCTGATATGTGGTAACTTATTAAGCTTGGTAATGTGCTCATTTGTCTGAGCCCTTAATAAGGGAGATAAAAGAGCCAAAGGAGAGTTGTTAGGCTTTTTTACTCCTTTTTTCCTGGTTGCGTCTCTGTCTGTAGTCACTCCTGATGTACCGACAGCCAGGTGAGTTTTTGGGAGGGAGGAGAACAGTTGTGTTGGCGGTGATGGAGCTTGTGTATAGGGAAGGGCTCAATCCCCACCTGTCGTCCCAGTGTCTTCCCTCCCTCCCTCCTTCCTTCCTTACTGGTATTTTCTTTGCAGTACACACTGGGCATGGAAATGATTTTCCACAGAGTTGACTAAAGGGAAGGGTCAGAGAGGGGACAAGAAACCACGTTTACAGCTTCACAAATTAAGGCTTGGTTTCAGCAGTGGCTGCTTGCAAAGGAAAAACCCACATGGGGCTCTTCTGCCTGCTGGGAAATATTTATATCTGCAAACATGGATTTTTTTTAGTTTGCATCATTTATTGTTGCTTTTAGATCCTTGTCCAGCTACTTCACACCCTGTGTGAAATGAAAAGAATCCACCAGTGGGAAAGGTCCACCCAGCACAGGTCTCTGTAGGGGAACTCGGATGGCATTCATCTCAAATAGTGTTCAGTTTGGATGGACCCCACTGACCATCCGAGAGGTATTTGCACCGCAGTGGAGCCCATACATGAGATTTAGGTGCCTAAATGTGCTAGACATGACATCTGCTAGACTGTTGGAGAGAAACTTCCAACGTTGTGATGTCTGGAAGCAAAGTGAGTATCATAAAGCCAATATGACGGCAGCAGCTCTTGGACTAAATCCAGCTCTGTGTATGAACAGCACGAACTCCATATTCTCTGTGGGGAAACCTCCTGTTTTCTATGTTACTTTCTACATTGCTGACTTCATTGCCGCCTGGCTAACAGCTCTAGCTGTCTAAATAACTTCACAATAATGTAAGACAGCCCTGGCTGCTATGTCTCATCAGCTTAGAGATCTTTTCAAGGTCATTTTCTTTCTTACAGTTTCTAAGCTCTCAGTTAAATGCTGTAGACTGGCTTGTGGGATTAAAACAGGCCAGTCAGTACAAAGGGACGCCAATGCTTTGGTTGCTTTTGCTCTTTCACGTCTATGTTCTGGAAACTAAAATATTCATCAGTTCAGCTTTTAAAAGCTGAAGACTAGAGGCCTGCACCTCTGTTCTCCCAAGGCGTCAGAGCCCACTGGCTTCTCTGGGAGGGTTGGGGATGCTTAAACGGGCTTCAAGCTGAGAGTGAGTGTTGTCTTCTCCATAGCACAAGGCTGTAATACTGACTGCCACCCGTCACTTCTGCTTATAATGTATTTCACTAATGTATTTCAGATGAGTATGTATAATTAAGAATGTTGCTCTTGTCTCAAAAAACAAATCGCGGTATTTTGGTCTTCACATTTCAAAACTAGATAATCTTGCTAACAGGTCAGGATTGATTCCACCTGACTTTGGCACTTAGGTAAAACATTAAAGTTAGGATGCTACCCTTGGCTCCTTCAATAGCCATTACAAGAAAGAGAGGGAGGCTGAGTTATCCCCTAGTGATGTTCCTTTGCTACAGGGAAGATTATAAAAGACTACAGATAAGCAGACTTTTCACTTGGGCTTCCTAATCAACTGCCTAAAGAAAGAGGAATGCATTGAAATAAACCCACCCATGACTGGCCTTAGAGTGTAACAGTTTGTGGGGCTGGAAGAGCAGAATCAAAACTACCCAACTAGTCAGGGTTACCTGTTTGGGAGGTTTGCATCACATTGTGCTAGCACAGCAGCTTCCTTCAGCCCTGTGACTTGGGGTGTCTGTCACCCTGTCTGTGCCAGTCAAGGTAATGCCTACTGGTGTGGCACCATTGTGTCAAACGGGTAAGTGTGGGATCACAGCCTGAGGTTAAACCCATGGAAACTATGTGGTGGGATGAAGCAGAGTCACCAGAACAGGCAGGAGGAGAAATGAACTCCTTGGTCTCATAGCTTGCCAGTTCCCACCGTGTTAGCCAGGGGAAGAGAAGGCTGAGAGGGGGTCTCATCAATAATTATAAATATCTAAAGGGTAGGTGTCAAGAGGATGGGGCCAGACACTTCTCAGTGGTGTCCAGCGACAGGACAAGGGGCAACAGGCACAAACTGGAACACAGGAAATTCCATCTCAACGTGAGGAAAAGCTTCTTTACTTTGAGGGTGACAGAGCACTGGGACAGGCTGCCTAGAGAGTCTGTGGAGTCTCCTTCTCTGGTGATACTCAAAACCCACCTAGATGCATTTCTGACCAGCCTTCTCTAGGGTAACGTGCTTTGGCAGGGGAGTTGGACTAGACAATCTCCAAAGGACCCTTCCAACACTTAGCGTTCTGTGAAACTCCAATCAACTCATTTGGCAGGACCAAGGCAATAATGGGGAATCTCAGGTTAGTGCTTGGTTATCAGGGTGCTGATCACTGGGCATTTGCTCTTTGAGCATGCTCTCTCTCACCTTCATCACTGGGCCTTGCCTCCCCACCTCGTGCTCAAAGTCAAGCCAGCTGTGCTGATGTAACAGGATGGCTGGAGGGGTTGGGCTTTTTTATTTTTAAAAAAGTATTCCAGAATGATGCCAGTGTCTCATCTACAGATACTTTCTAGGTTATTTATCCATAATGAGTGGCTTAATGGCTGAGGACCAAATGGATGCCACTGAAGTCCATGGCAAAATTTGCAGGTGTCTGTACAAAGCTAGGTTGATGGCTCAATCAGTGCTCCAGAAAGGCTTAACAAATTGGATGGGTGGGTGGGTGTGGGTGTCTCAGCTTTCTCATGCAAAGCAAATAGGAGTTTCTGGACACTAAAACATCTCGGGTAACCTTTTGCTTAATATCTAAATTAAACTTGAGTGAGTGATCATGTTCTCCCCTGATTTTTGTCCATGTCTCTGAGAAGTAGAGCGATTCATGATGGTGGATGGGGCTTGTTGCTGTTCCCCCACAGGCCTTGGCAGCAGGGTTGCACTAAGAGCTTATAACCACAAATGTTTTGCACTTTTGAGCTGTGACTTCAGTGGGCTCTCGTGCAGCATTAAGCTCTGACCTTGGCAATCTGTCTTCATAGGCTGTTTTTTCAGGCTGTGTATAGTTTAATAGCTTTATGCTCTTGGAAAACTGATTTATGAGCAGTAGCTTTGTTTGTTGATGTATAGAATTTATGAGGTGAAACAAAATGCACGTTTCTCTTAGAGGCCAAACAGAGCAGCTCAGCTCTCAGTCTCCAAATAGCATCCTGGATAATTTATTTTGTTGACAGCTGGTACGACGCGCTGCTAATACAACAGTAATTATTACACATTAGCAGCTACACACTGGCTGTTTCAAAGCTCTTTGGTGTGCTCTAATAAATACCACTTCAAAGCAGGAGGCAGATTTCTCTAGCAGGCAGCAACCCTAACTTAATGGGAGACAGGGAAAGTTTGCCTCCTGCCTGATGACTTCGCCACAGGATGTCGGTGGTGTCAGTGGTGTGAAGCCTGCATTGACTCTGAGTTTAGAATTAGGACCTCTTGCTTGCAGCACTTCTGCAGCTTTAAATAATCTTGTAGGAAATGTCTTGCCCTAGTAAGCTTCTCTGGCATTCCCTGGCCCTAGTTGAACAAAATTAAGAGGAGCAACTTGGTGGGTTTTTTTCTGAGCTTGCTACTGGGTAACTCCAGCCCCATTGATTATGGGGGGAAGTGACAGAGTTTCCAGAAGATTGTCCCAAAACACCTTGTTTGGTGTTCCCAGTAGTGCATTTCACTAAGGACCTTGTAGTTCTTCACTCACTTTTACCATCCATGCAAAGTACATTGTAACATGAAATGCTTCCCATGAAGCATTTCATTTCTCTTCCCTCTAATTTCTTTCGTACCTAGCAAAACCCCTCCTCTCAGTTCCCCCTTTCAAATTGTGCCAAAAGATAAGCATCACAACCCACCCTGCAGCTGGTCCATCTCTAGAAAGGCAGGAGGAAAGGAGAGAGACCCAGCCAGAGGTTGCAGACTTCTTATCCTCCTTCACTTCTTTTCGTGGGTCAACATTCACATGGTCTTATGTGAGGAAGTACTGCGAGAGACCTGAGCCCCTTTCCTGTAGCCTTGGAGGTAGAAAGCAGGCAGAGCCAGAGCCAAGGTAAGGAGACCCTATTTGTGTCTCCAGGATTTTAAATCTCCTGTATCCTAGCTGGCTCCATCCCCCTGAGCTGTAGAGCTATATGAAAAGTGTAGGTGTAAGCATTGTGCATATGTAACAAGCCTTTAGACTCTTGTTTCCTGGGCTCTGGCCTTCCCCAGCATCGTTGGTGCCTCACTGTGTAATGAGGGACGGCAGCTTCCCCACCACATTCCTCTTCGGTGGGTCAGTGGGGCCGTGGGGTGGCCCTGCTCCTGCCCCACCACCATCAGGTCTGGCCTGTCACGTGCCTTGGCTTGGGATTCTCATGCTGATGAGAAAAAGGTTTAATCTTACGCTTGGCTCTTGCGTTAGAGGAGGAAATCTTGGCATGTCCAGCTGTGTGTGCTGCGTTTAACGTGCTTGAGAAAAATGTAGTTTTGCCACCAGAGACCGCGTGCTACAGACAGATACACCCAACGGCTGCTCCAACTTGCTGATATTTTTAAGTCTATGTGTAAATTTAACTGGTTTTGATGGTGAATTATATTACCTGTGATCGAGGTTGAGAATCCCACTTACTTCAGCAAACCCAGCTTTTAGGTTTCTGGGTGGCAGAATTTTGTAGCTGGCCTGAAAAATGTTATTTTGGTGAGGCATAACTGTGGTTTTGTAACCCGAGTGTAGTTATGCTGACTTCTCCATGACTCCCCTATGGCTCCTGTATGACTCTTCTATGACTCGCTTCATCCAAAGGCTGTTCCATGCCATGGTTGCCCAGCAGAGCTGACAAGTTGTCTCTGCTTTCCGGCATCTCTTCTGGAACTTCACACACTTTCTAAAGCAGCACGTTCATAAGCAGCTTTTCTAATTTCTCAAGCACCTATGTCAGAGTTAATGAGGGCAAAACTGATTGCAAAGATCCCTTGTGATGAGCTCTCTTCAATGAGGGGTGTGGTGGCACGGTCCCATCCTCTCAACCACCTTCTCGTGCTGCTTGCTGAGTTTAACCTCACACATACAACGGGTTTGTTGCACCTCAGAGAAGTAACTTCCAGAAAGTAACTTCCAGAGAAGTAACTTCCAGAAAAATCACATTTCCCCACAGATCTCAGAGCAGCTATCTTTGTAAAATGCTCGTGCTAAAATGCTGCTATTGCTCCAGCCAGAAGATGAAAATCAAAGCATGGCCCATGGTTTGGAATGGGAATAGGACTGTAGTGATCCTAAGCTGAGTGTGGGAGTATAGGGAGTGATTTTGTAAACTCCTGTGGAAATTAACAAATTAATAAATTTACAACAACAAAAATATATCCAAAACAACTGTGTGGCAGGGAAAAGCCCTACTTTTTCCCAAGATCATTGAATTCTGCTGTCCTGTTGTAAGACACAGGCACTTTAATTGTGCACTTAAAGACAGCCAGATTTTACCATTATTGGGCTCTTTGTTTTCCTTATCCCTTAGGGAAAAAAAAATATCCAGCAGTATCAGTAGCTCAGTCGGCATCTTTGAATTTTCTCCCACACAGATTTCTACAGTTAAAAGCATTGACACCAAGTTATTGGAATTTGTTGATGTTTTTTTCCCTTTTATTTGTGATTAAATGACTTAACTATAGAGGATAGGCCCTGGGTGTATGGGCTCGTTTGTTTACCCCTATCAGGAAAGGGGATGGAGGGGAAAGGAACATTTTCCAAAACAGTGGACAATCTTGACCTGAAAAGATTTAAACATGTAAAATTTCAGATCCATTTGAGTATCTCTTTAATATGATGCATCAACAATGGCTCACATTTTATTTCCAGAGACTATGGCTTGTGTTTAAAGATAAACTAAGCTTTTCTCCCAGTGATGGCTGGGACATCTGCCGCTCTTCCCTAGTCCTCATGGCTGGCTGAATAAGTAGTCATTCAGCTAACCTTGGCATCTGCCAATTGTGCTTTCTCAGTGACCTTTCCAAAAGCTGACTTCTTTTGGACCAAAAATAAATTTTACATTACGAAGCCTAAGAGGCAGACATCCCTATGCAGTTTGAATAACATCTTTGTTTCAATGGCCCCTGTGTAATGAAAGCCTGACATTAAAAAAAAAAAAAAGGTGTTTTAAATTGGTGCTGAATATTGGCTGACACTCCAAATACAATAGGACAGTTGAGCTTCTGTGCTATCGTGATGTGCCATCATTAGCACCTCATGAAATGGAGGGGAGGGAGAACAAAACCACTCAAAATATCTCTGGAAACCTTACTTCAGCTATTTTTTAATGCAGGAATTTTCACTTTCAGAGTGCCTCTGTTTCAAACTGTTTTACTGTAATGACTCATCTAGCTTGTGATAAAAAATTTTCAGGCAGTTCTTACGGCTCAGCCTTCTTCTTTCTTTCCACCCAGAGGTGAGCAGCTGGTGTGGTGATGACCATGTCCAAAATGGGAGACAGGCTCTGAATTGATCCAGTTCTTTAAGGAAACCCTTTCCTTTTGTGGTTTGGCTTGCATATATATGTGTATGTATATACACATAAAATCTTGGCCTGAAATATGATAATGATCATCCTTAAAATGAAAGCTCAGTAGCAGAGGTGAAGCTGCAGAAGCAGGGAAAGGGTGTGTGGGATTTCAAGGGTGCTGGGTTGTGATGATTTGCTTTCTCAGCTTCTGCCATACAACAAAATTTGGGGAAAAACTTTCAGAGCCAGAGCCACCCGAGCGTCTTTGCATGCAGTACCATGCTAACAAACTGGAAACTGGTCTCCCAAAAGCATAATTCCTGCTTTATATCTGTCCACAAAAATTGGATTTGCAATATGTGTCTGTTAAATCACTGATATAATTTCAGATGGTTTCCTCTACAGTTTACAGACCATTTCCCCAAGCCTACAGAGTTCCCATTGCATCTTTTGACTCTTGTAATAAATCCTTTCAAGATAAATATTATTTTTTTCCTGGCTTTCATGAGAGCCAAATGGCAGGATGACAGAACTGCCAGCCTTGCAAATGTAGACCTTTTATCAAGAAAGAACACTACTATAAGGTAGTGATGTGTGGTTGCAAACTAACCAAGCTAAAGTGGGGAAAGCAGGAAAACCTCACTTAGCTTTGCTCAGACAAGGGCTTGGTCTCTTATTTTGCCTCTTCTTTGGCTTTTATCCAGCTGCTGTGTTGTCGAACTTTTATTTTTCCTATAATCAGGCTGATATCATAGGGATTTGCATGGAAACTGGTGCCCTCAGCTCATCTCAGTGCCAGAATTACAACAGTCTCTTGTTCCTAATGGAAAAAAGATGTCAAATCTCCAGACGGCTGCAGTTCACGTGGCGAGTGATTTGCTAGCTTATATGCAGAGCCCAGTTTGATGTCTTCATCTAATTTCATGAAAATGGAGAAGAAGCAGGAAAAAAAAAGGGGGGGATGTATTTATATGGTATGTATGTATATTCATGTTCTTTGGGTTGGTGTTTCTCTGCTGCTTCTGTTTGCAATCCCCATGGGACGTTGCCTCTGCCACCTGAGTGATATCATCCTCTTTTGGGCAGTGTGAAGAAAGCACCAGGATGCTCGGTTATCCCCCAAGGGAGCAAAGATGTCTTTGTTTTAGGGCCCTACAGCTATTCTGCTGCTGTGTAAGGTTCTCTGCAGGTTCAGGCAAGCATCACTAATGGCTTCTAAGTTTTGATGAAGCTGCTGGGTAGAGTGTCCAGTCCTTTTGGAGGTTAACTTCTTGGTTTAAAGGAAGTTGGACCCCAAACTCTACCAGCTGAAGTAAACCCTTCCTTCTCCATTTAGCAGTAGGTAAAAGGAGGTTCAGGAAATGGTAGGACTGGTAGAATTAAAACACACTCATGTCCTCTGTCTTGGGTACCTTCATTTGGTACCATCAAAGAAGGACTGGACTTCGAATCAGGTTCAGATAATGCTGGATAGATGGCATACAGTGTTAGTAATACTGTCACTCATCCGGAAGAAAGAAGCCGATGGCTAGGCCTTGTGCGCGTTGCCTCTTCCAGCTTATTTAGCTCCTTCAACTTGCCCCAGATAGCACCCAAATATTGACACAAGGCTGTTGCTGCTCGGCAAGATTGAACCTACCTGGCTTGTTGGCTCGCTCCTTCAGAAACCCAGCCAGAGCCCAAGCCATGAACACGACGAAGTGTGACGCTCCCGCCTGATGCAATTTGAAGCAGCCAACGCAGGAATGTGCGCCGGAGAGAGCCAGCTCAATAAAAATCAAGACCTGCTTTAGCGGTGGATTATGTGTAAGCCACAGTCATTTCAGCTTTTAAAGCCTTGGCTTGGGACCATTTTCTTCAGAACTATTTAGCTCACTGCTCACTTTAGCCAGAGCTGAGAAAGCTGCTGACTCCGTACTGTGAAACCTCAGCGACCCGGAGGAGAAGCGGACGTGACTTCGTGCCAGCATCGTGCTTGAAGTTCCTGGCTGTTGTACTGATGTTCAAAAGACCCCAAGCTCCTATGCCTCAACCCCTGTAAGAACCTCTGCTGGCAGTCCCCATCCACAAGCCATATCAACCAAAGCCCCCAGCAATTTTAGGGAAATGATGGGCTTCTCATGAGTCCTTTTCCTCGGCAAGCAAGCTTGAGACATGCACACAGGTATTCTCTCTTTCTAAACTGGGCAGAAACAGTCCCTCCTATTTACGTTTTTTGGTTAGCTTGCAACCTTGAGGACTACAAGGTGGTACAGCAAAAGGGAATAGAGAGTGTTGAGGTGTGCATGGGGAGGAATCCTGCTTTTTACTTGGGAGTGCTAAAGTTGACCAATATCTAGGGCTTTTTGGCTGTTGGGTCTACGGGAGGTTTCAGAAAGGGCAGTGGTTGGAGGTCTGAAGCTCTCTCTGCCTCCATCCTGATGTGAAGGGATTCTCTGAGGAATGTCTGCCCCTCCCCAGGGATACCCCTTGCAAGTGCTGAGATAGACCGCTAAATTGGTCTATTTTCAGGTATGTCAAAATTAGGGACAGAAAAGTGATATTTATGTGGCATGTGTAGGTGCTTTTCTGGATTTCTTGGGAGACATCATCTTTCCACTCTTTCCCTCACCATCCATCTTCTCTCCTGCACCCTATGCTCCCTGTTCACACCACCCTGATGAATTACTCTCTCTAACAGGAATTGAGGCTGGCAGGTTCTCCTGTGGCTGGAGGAGGGATTAATCTCAACAGCTGTGCTACAGCCAGGGTGATGCAGTTTGGGTGTCCTCCAGGACCCTGACTCACTGCAGGGGAGTGACCGCATCCCTCCCAGGGGGCTGAGCTGCTCCAATTTGAACCCCAGGACCCTTTTCACCCCTTTCCCATCCACTTTTAGGTTGCAGGATTCAGAGAGGAGGAAGGGCCCTCTGAAAGAGACTGGGGCTTCAGACAGACATTGGCATGGGGCTTGGACCCAACCTACTTGGGAATGGGAGCATGAACATTTTTCTCTGGCTGGTTGGCCATGTGGTGTTGCTTTGGCATGACTCAGGAGTGACTGACTGTGCCTGAAATAAAGACGCCTTGCAAGAAGGCATCGCTCTTCCAGAAGGTGGTGACTCACTGGAGATGTGCCTCCTCCCTTTTTTGGGTGCAGCCACCAGCTGTGATCCCCTCTGGAGCCCTTCTTGGGTTTCTTTCATCCCAAAACGTGTGCTGACTTTGAGAAGCAGAATTTAACATCCCGGGCCAAATTCTGCTCCCATGCACTGGCTCTTTGGTCCCCTGCATGCCACATCCAAGTTCTGCATTTTGGACTGAGTTCACATGTCAGACATAGGTTAAAAGGCACTGTTGTGAGCAGTTACTCTGATTTTCTATGCTTAACATACACCTGAGGATTTCCTCCAGTATTTCTGCTCCAAGCCCATAGTCTGCAGATGGTTGAGGACACAGGTCTGCAGCCAAGATCTGAGGCAGGAGCCTGTCTCAGTGACCGAATATTGGCAGCAGCCGACCATAAAAGTTCTGCAGCCCCTGGAAAGGCTTCCAAGGCTTTTAAATTACTGACCGTATCTGTGCTCTCGCTGACAAAAACTTTCTTCTGCAAGATGTGTATGCTGAAACCAGGCAGGGGGAGAAGACACTTGAGACAAGGAACCGCAGCCATCTACAAGCAGAGCAATGAGGCGGCTTTAGGCACTGAGATCCAGGGCTTTGCTGGAGGGAAGTGCTGGCCCAGGGTCAGCACTTAAACCTAGCCCTCTTCCCAAACACCTTTCTGTTTCCCAGCGAAGCAAATTTCTCACGGATCCCCTCCAAGGATCCCCTCCAAGGATCCCCTCCAAGGTGTCTGCTATTCCACAAAGGCAAAGGGTCTTCTTGGTGCCCAAAGATGCCTCGTGATCACTGGGCTTTTAAAAGTTAAGCATTGCAATGCGGAAGTTTTTGTGAAAAAATTGGAAATCAGTGCTTAAAAGATTCTGTTTCACTCGCTTAAAGTGTCACTAATGGTGACAGGGAAAAAAACCCATACTTGTAGTCATTTCTTTTCCTTGCAAAAAAGTGGAGGCTTAGCAGTAAATTACAGTCAGGGGACCGATATCTTCTCACCCTGGATATGTGCACCATAGCTTGGCTGGGCATCTTTCCAGTCCACTTTTACTAACGTTACTGGTGCCCCTGGAGATAAACGTGTGACAGAAATGTAAAATTTAGCTTCAGATTCACTTTGCTTGGGAATAGCAGCTGTAGGATATCAGTATTTTGTCTTACTAGAGATTCTTAAACACAGAGCTTGGGTTTGGAAAAAACATATAAAATTAGTGTATAGCATGTCTTAGGCGTTCTTTTTAATTCACACTGAACTCCCGCATCCATCAAGGAGGTGGCTGCAGCACACAAGACTGTGAGTAAAGGAAGCTGAAAAATCTATCTATTGCTTAAGGTAATCCACTGAGAAAGGAGAGCGTGCTCAGCCAGAACAGCCCCACCAGAGCCAAGATGTTTGGGTTGAACAGGCTCCTTAGGAAGCTCAGGGATGCTCTGGAAAACAGCACAAACAAGATAGCTCGCTTCTGAAATGTAGTGTCTTCTTGACTTCCCTAAGGAATGATGGGTGCTCAAGGTTGCAGAGGAAGAACGGAGTGGTTTCGTATGCCCTCCAAAATCTGGTGTGACTGTAGGTGTAATTCTCCCCACCCCAATGTATCTGCTCTTGGCACTTGGACGGGAATTGGTGACCACCTATGCATCTGGTACCCCACAGAGGCCATGTATTGGTTTTGCAAAGGAAATGTTAATCACCTCAGGCTGGAGCTGGGGCTACATCTGGGGAGACCACTCCTCACCTCTTCCCACTTGTCAGAATCTGCACTGTCAGATGAGTGTGGGGCTATAGTAGGAGTATTTTTCTCTCTCTTCTTCTCTCTCTTTTTTTTTTTTAAATAATCCTGTCTGAAACTACAATGATGTAAGAGTTAATCCCACTGCAAACAGTTTAAATAACGAATGTTTAAACATCTGAAAATTATTTTAAATGAAGCAAAACCATAGAAAAAGCAGAAGTCACCAGCTGTGGCTTTACAACCTGAAACCCAAGTGAGCTTGGGCACAGGGGAGCATTTTCACTAGAAAAGAAATGTCTCCTCTTTTTCAGGTGATGCTGTGACTTTGTGTGAAGATTTTTTTTTTTTTTTTCCTCAGCTGGGAAACAAACTGAGGCATGGAAGAAGATGAAAAGCTCAATTTCTTTTCTCTGTCCGTGGAGGGAGAGGGGGACACGTGTGGCTGGGCTCTGTCACTACTGAAGGACTTTGAGCCAAGCAAATGGCAGGAGATGGGTTCAGCTCGTTGTTCCATCATTTGCATGTGTGGCTTAGATTTGAATACACAAATTTTGATACTGTCAGGCAGAAAAAAAGTCTGTAGCATGGTTGCTGCAACTACTTGTGTTATTATACTCAAGTAATGCTTAAAAAAAAAAAAAAGGTGTTCTGATATGGACATTGGGAAATGCCTGGGGTGGTGGGAAGGGGGATCCCTGCTCGCTGACCAAGCGGCAGCACCGTGGGGCTGTTCCTTGTCCTTGTCTGAGAGGCTGGAGTCTGGTGAGGAATGATGAGCTTTCCATGAGTTGGTGGGCCAGAGCAGCTCCTCATCCAAGTCAGGCTGTAGAAAGCCCCAGACTTGTGGCCGTTGCATTGATGTGATGGGGCAGCGCCGGTCTGCCAAGACTAAATTAGATATATAATTTGCTCTCTAAGGACTTCTGTCAACATGGAAAATCCCACAGAAGGAGGGAAATGTCATTAATCACAGTGCTAAGAGTTCATGAAGAAGGCTCCAGCTAATGGAAAACCTTGTTATCTCCATTGTACTGTATATAGGTGATCTACACCAGTAGTTTAATTCGCTACCCCTGTTCCTGCACGCTTATATGACTTTAAGTAATCAGACCTCATCTCATTGTGTTTTTCTGGACAGTTAGTCTGATTGATTTATGCCATACCTCACTACCTTTGAACCTTTTGTGCTGAGTTTGTCCCCTCATTTTTATCTTCTAATGCTCAGTCTGCAGGGAGCCCTCCTCTTGCCTGAATAACATGCTAACCTTGGATGCCAGATGCTTGTTCTTTTACACCAAGATCCCAAATTATCTCTGGTGAAAGCTGATACGGTCTTAAGTCTGCTGAGTCCAATATGAATGATGCTCTGGCCTTGGAAACACGAGGCTACCAGCAGATTCTGCTTTAAGCTTCTCCTCTTCTCCATTTGTGAACGGAAGGCCAGAAATACTCCAGGATCACCTATGCCCCCACCCTGCCCCCATCAGCTGCCTTGGACTTTTTGAGGCATCACAAAGAGGCGGAAAAGCTCTCCAAACCTCCCCATCAGCCCAGCTATGAATTGCCCCAGCTGGAACAAGTTTATGCTGATTTTTGCAAGACTTTTGAAAGACTTAGAAGCTAGTGGTCCAAGGCTTGTCCCTCAGTGGTAATGAGATTCATGCAAGTAGGAGTCTTTGAAGATGTGCCCACCTAAGCAAACACATCATGGTGGATAACGTGAAACCTGGAGAGCATTTTAAAAGGTTAATAATGACAAAGTGGCCCAAAAAAATAGCCAGGGGAATATCTCCCAATGCTACCACTGAGTCGCTGTTTGGTAAGAAAGGTAAAACAGCAAACCCCTGAGGACATGCATAACCAGCCAAAAATCACGTTATCTTTCAGGACGGTGTCTCTGATTTGCTCAGGTCAAACAGTCATCTGTGTTTTTGTCTGCCTGCCTTAGCTGTGAAGCTAAGCTTAGGAAGCTAAAGCTATGACAAGTATTCAAAACACATCAATGAGACTCCAAACTGTCTCAAACCTGATTTCAGTGAAGACATTAGAAATTATTATTCTTTTCTTTGCCTTATGGCATTTCAATCCTTGGCTTGACTTGTATCACAGTTTTACAACCTTCCCTGAAACCAGAAAGGCTGGAAACTTCATGTAAAAAGAAGGGGTAAATTTCACCTAATGTGGTCTTCAAACAGACTTTCATAATCTCTGAATAAAAACCAAGAGCTCCAAAATCCCCTGGACCTGAGTAGAGGTCAAAAAGGGTGTTTCTTCAGTTGTGATCCAGTGCTATGGCTTTGCTAGGTGCTCTGCGTGCCACTGTCTTTGTTGGCGTGTAGGTATTCACTATCTGTATGGGTTTCTTTCTGAAGTTTTATTAAATCAGGTAGGAATTTCTCAATTTGCTCTCTTCTCACCTGAGTTTTAAGGAACTGTTCAGTAAGTCATTGTGGACTTCAGGTAAGCTCTTTGATTTCACCTTAGGTCTCTTGAGCAGATGTTGTGACAGCTATGTAGGTCTATGCTGAGCAATGACAGTCATCATACAGGTATTTCAAGCTACTTTTGTAGACCTCTTGCAGCTTTCACAGCATTATGAGCCAATGCTCACCCTCCTCTCCTCAACGAGACACTAATTTTGGCCTCATGTGCTTTAGATTACCTATTAGGAAGAAATTATTTACTCTCAGGGTGGTGAGGCACCAGAACAGGTTGCCCAGAGAAGTTGTGGATGCCAGACTGGTTGAGACTTTGAGTAACCTGGTCTAATGGCAGGTGTCCCTGCCCAGGGTAGGGGGTGGTGTTGGAACCAGATGATTTTTAAGGACACCTTCCAACCCAAGCTTCCCAGAAGGTCAGGACTTGCACTGTCATCTCACTCAAGCTCCCAGATATATTCAGCAAATAAGGGTAAGCCACACCTTTGTTTTGTAATCATTTTGTCCCATGCAAAGGGACACAAATGCGCCATTTTCCATCTTTTGTATTGTATCATTGTGCATGCAGCGACTAGTGGTTTCAGAGATGGTGTCGTACAAGCCTGTGTATCACATAGGCATAATCAAATATTCTCTGTGCTCAGCAAAACACGTATGGACAAAAATGTGGGTAAGCAGAGCTGTGGTGAGCTGGGACAACCCAGAAGTGCAACAGCTCTACTGATCTCATCTCAAAAAACCTTAGCCCCAGCTGTCATTGTGGCTTTGCAGCTCTTTCCAAGGCTGGAAATGTGAAATAACCTTCTGTGAGTCCCAGCCTGTGCATTGCTTCTCAGCAATGACTGTTGCCTTTGAGGGAGTGCTTTGCCAGAGGTAAGGTACTCATCCACCTGCAAAAGTAGAGCCTGAGAAAGCTCTTTTGTGAAGAAGGGAGAAGGAACGGTCCACTGATGGAAGACTTGGTGGAAAAAATATTGTGTTTTTTTATGGGCAGGAGCAGCTGGCAAATCCATCCTGCCTGTGCTTTTTGTGTGGCATTACAAAATTAGAAAGTTGTTTTTCATTGAACATGAAATTGCTGAAGAATAAAAACTGAAGTGCCATAAATAGCGCTGGCCTCTTTGAAGCCACAAAGAGGAGGCTGTTCTGCTGGGAGATGCCAGGCCTGGGAACACGAGTTTTCTTTGTTCCTACGCCATTATGCAGCAGCTGGTGTACTTTGAACATGACTCCCAGATTTGCTTGTGCTGTTAATTCGGGATGAAGAGGAAATAGGGATGGGCTGTGAGCAGGGGGACGAAGAGAGATCCATGTCCTTCAGCCCACCTAGCTCAATGGAGCAACGGTCTTCTAAGGAGACACATGGTAGGGTAAAGAACAGGTCTGCAAGGAAAATTTGGACGGAGCAAACTGAGCCCCCTAAAGTGTATTATGGTTCTGTTGTCTCAGGAGAGATAAAGAAATCCCGGTTCTTTCTTTTAGGAGGTATGGCTTTGTCTCCAATGTCATTGGGTTGTGGGTTTTTCATTGGGGATGGTGGGAGCTGGCACAACTTGTAGCTTGTCCACTTTTCTTGAAAGGAGCATTTTAGTGCCCTGTTTGAGCCATTTGGCTCAAAATGCAGCTGAGGCAGCTGTTGGGGTAAGTGCTGAGACCAGCTGAAACCCCTTTGTGGTTATACCCCCATGCCAGGAAGGGCAAATCACAGGCAGCTTCAGTTGGATGCTATTCCTGAAAGGTGTCACCTTATAAAAGATGGTTGAACTGAACCCAAACACACACGGGACAACTGTAGAAGCCTGTTATGTTTTATCTGGTGCAATTGCATGTCTCTGGGAAATTAAGACCCTGTCCTACATCCCCATCTACTTTCTAGATGTATCATGTCTTGGCTTGAAACTCAGAGCTGCTTTCTCCCCCAGCTGTCCATGGCTGTGCCCTGTCTTCACACAGCCTCAGCTTTTGGCGTTGGAAATGAGGATGGTCATTAAAACCCCCTGACCTTCAAAAGAGCCCCAAACTAAACCCTAACAACGTTTTTAATAAAGGGTAAGGTGCTGGCTCTGAAGGCTTTTTGTCTCGTGCATTGCACGCCGAATAATGGCACAAGAGATGCTTATAAATGGGAACTTTATTAAACTTCACTAAAGGACTCTCAGCTGCGCCTTTCAGTCTTGTCATGGGAGAACCACTGCAATAAAATTTAGTTTTTAAACCAGGCTGTGGAAAGCAGGTTTAAATGCTGTCAGTGCTTTTATTATATGGGCATGCCCGGAAACGTTTTCTTAACTAATGAACACATGGTGAAGTCGTTAATTGGTTTTTAGGTGCCTGGGAGCCTCTGCACATTGCACTGTTTAATTGCTTGCTCAGTTTTCAGTCTATGAATGGTGCAGGAATAAATGCCCCACGGAGCCAGGCTTGAGGACAGACAACCACATTGCAGGAAGGTTAGGCACAGTTTCTCCAAGGAACAGTAGCCAAGATCTGGGGGAAAAACCTGCCAAAATCATCAGCTGAAGTAAGTAACTCAAGAAGGAGCCGGGCAGGTTTCCAGAGCTGCAGGGTATGAGGTAAAGCCATTAACAGGATTTTTGGTTTTAAGATAATGAGAGATTGGTTAGCGATTGGGATTTCCTGGACTCAAAGGGCTTAAGAAATGGTAGAAACATGGATGTGGATGCCTTGCCTGGGGGAAGAGGGTGTAGGGGCTACTCTTCCAGTTATTTGGACAAAGGAGCTGGTTATTTTCAAGGACAAAACTCACAAAAACTACTTGGTGACCACAAGAGCACAATGGGATGTCTGCTTGCAAAATGTAACTACTGGGGTTTTAATGACAAACCCTGTCCTTGTGTTTGGAGGTACTGGAGAGAAATTTTTGATTTTAAGGGTTTTCTGACAGGCCAAAATGAATTGGCCACTGACTGTGGGGTCTAAGTCTGGGCAGACCCAGAAATGGGTTAGTATGTGCTGAATAGCCAGCAGGACCTTAGATGATGGATTAGTCATCTTATTGAGCTTCTTATTTGTCTGTGCCCTTAGGTTCCTCCTGCTTTTCTGCATGCCAGGGACCAGAGCTGACCCTCTCAGATCTGACCCAGAGGGCTGTCATCCCACTGCCCTTTAGTGCTTGGTAGCCTCTGAGGGATAGCAACCAATACGTTTGCCATGTGTATGGGGAGAGGGAAGATATCCCCTCAAAATCCTCTGATTGCTCCCTCCTTGATCTTTTTTTTTTTTTTTTTTTTTAATATGCATGAGGTGCACATGGCATAAATTAACAGATCCTGTCAGCCTAAATGAAGAGAATGATCTTCAAGTGGGCACACAAGGTGGACCCAAACCTTTCCTAAAGCACTTTGCTACAATTAGGTTGTGCCAAAACTAGCAGGTAGGTAGCATCACATTTGTCTGTGCAAGCTATCGTAGGATGTCTCTTTGCTTCAAGTTTTCTCCATAAGCTAATGATCATTGCAAGTCTCTTGGCATGCTTTATGGTAATCACCAACAGATCAAATAAGCAGTAATAAAATAACTAGCTTTCCAGAAAAGTAAGTTTAAGCCACACTAACAGCTGTGTGTTCACAAACACCCCAAGAGCTGAACTGAAAGTAAATAATGTTCAAACCCCAACTATGTATAATGGGAGTAGTTAATTTTATGCCTATGCATAAATTTTTTATGTCTTTGCCTCCCTGAAGAGTTTGCTGCATCTTGATGTCTTTTAGTGTTAACCAAGGCTCCATGACTAACGCAAAGACATTGAGAGTCTCAGTTACTAGAAAGGGATATTCAACTACTCAACTATTTGTATGCACTAGCCCTTGTTAAATTAAAACTGTCTTAATCACGGGTTTGTTGCAAGAATCTTAATTCCCATCTTGACCTAATATAATCCTGTACCATAACACTTTAATGCCCTCTGAGAAAGCCTTGGTTCAGTTTTCCCCACCCTTTGCTGTACGAGGCCTGCCTTATGGTGGCTTGGTGGCTGGTACATCTTCCCTGGTGTGGACAAGGCTGGTTGATGAGCATCCACAAGAAAATACCCCAAATAAGGTTAAAAAAACAATTAATTTTCCCTACTTGCAGTGGGAGATCCTACTTGCAGATCCTAATCAAGCAGGAGGTAAGAAATGTGAACTCCCTAAAGCAGTGGAGGACAATGTTAGTGGATACAGTTAGGGATGCAGGTGGTTTAACAAATTGACTAGATGGAAAGCTGGTGGCAATGAGTATCACTGCCTGGAGGGAACTTGGAGATTCAGGCCTGGAGACTGGTCCCTTACAGTGTGTGTTCAGGTCCATCCAAAATTCTGGAAGTTGAGAAAAATTTAGGAGCCAAGCAAATGACACTTAGTTTCGGATGGAGTGTGAAACTTGAGCAATTCAAAGGGGCTTGTTTGTTGGTTTTTTCTAAACCCATAAAGTGTTGGATTCCTGTTTTGAGAAAAAGATGACTAAACTTTGACATTCACTGCCTTGCCAGTATGAGTTTCTCACATTCACACATGCTTTTTCTAGAAGAAATCATCCAGAGAAACAATATGCCTTTTGTTAAGAGCAGCCGGTGGAGTTAAATAATGCTGCTTTCAGACTCCTCCAGGATAATGGGAAAAGCTTGGTGACCTTTAGGTTTGCTGTGTGCCATCATCTCAAGTCCAGCTGGGCTTTGAGGGCTGTGAGGTGACAGACAGGATGCCCCAGGCCCTCTGAAGAGTTGCATTTGGTTTCTGGAGTACACAACAAGCAGCTTTCAGGTGAAAGCACAGGAAGAAGAGCTGCTGGGTGGGATGAGGAGACACCAAGTCTAGAGGCTGACACCTACTCTACTTGGAGCCACTCTCCACAGCACTTGAGAGGATTAAGTAGAGACAGAAAAGAGCTCTTTTAGGATCTCTTCTGTTTCAATCTGTGCCTGGGCACACTTATTTCAACCGCTTTGCTTTTGTTTGCCTCAGCTTGGTTTTGGATTGTTTCCCACCTCTTTCCAGCCAGCCCTCTTGTGCCTCTTTCTGTTCTCACTTGTTTTAGCAAAATGAATTCCCCTCTCCTGCTTTCCCTCTTCCCTCTTCATCATTTATGGCGGTGGTGGTGGCAAAGGGAAGGATCTTTTGCATTTTGGGTTTTTTTTCAGAGAAAAGCTGCTTCCTGTTTGTGGTTTTTTTTTTTCACCCTGCAAATCGCATTACTGAGGCAACGTACTTTAGATGAGGGTGCACACCAGTGCTAGAGAAGTAGGAAGCTTCTGAAAAACCACAAGCAGACTACAGTTTCTGAAATGAGTTTTATCACAGGTGTGCCGTGTGGAGAATCACAGAATGATGTAGGGTTGGAAGGGACCTCTGGAGATCATCTAGTCCAACACCCCTGCTAAAGTAGGTCCACCGAAAGCAGATTGCACAGGAAGGTGTCCAGGTGGTTTTGAATTTCTCCAGAGAATGAGACTCCACCACCTCTCTGGGCAGCCAGTTCCAGTGCTCTGCCACCCTCAAAGTGAAGAAGTTCCTCCTCATGTTTAGATGGAACTTCTTCTATTCAAGCTTGTGCCCATTTTGTCTTGTTCTTGTCCCCCAAGCAAGCATGAACTATGAGGTGGGGTGTCTCTGGTACGATTTTGGTCATTTTGGGCACATTATGTGACTTCTTGCTTATGGAATGCAGTGAGGCACTCGGTCCTTTCCCTACACTGTGACAGCAGAGAAAGAGGTCACAGAGTTTCAGTGTTCCCTGCTCACCCTCTGTATGGTGAGGAATACCCAGGGGCTTGGGGACAACAGGGAGTGGGAAGGACCTGCAGAGCAGCTTCAGATAATTCTGATGGAAATAAATATATAGGCATTTTTGTGCATCAAATTTCCATCTCACTTTCTGCTGCTGAGTGCAGAGCTGACAGGCTTTTCGTTAAAATGGGCTTTTTCCATGGGCTAGAAGCAGCAAATCAAACTGGCAGAGTCCTGGGTGGACACAAGCCCCAGCTGGGGGGAAGGAAGAGACAGGAGAGGAACATCTGGTGAGGTCACCAGTTCGGATGGAGGGGTGTGAGCTGCAAGGGCTAGTGGAGACTCCTAGATGTCCTTGCCCCTGCTAAATCTGTCCCTGCACTACCCTGCCCTGCACCACCCAAGTGGGAGGAGGACATGAGGCAATTCTGAAGTTGCTCCTTTGCTACCACCAGATGTTTTTGGGATGAGAACAGCATATGCAGGCTGTGACAAGAGAGAGGCATGTCCCTAGCTTCAACAATTCTCTGTAAATCATGGCAGGGAAGCATCCCTGTCCCTACTGAAATGCATTTCTTTAAAAAAAGAAAAAAACCCCAACCTGAACTTACTTATAATTGTCAATTTGGAAACTATAGTAGGTGACCTTATGGATGTCGAACCAATGCAAGCTGGAATGCAGATGTTGGTACAGATGGCACGGAGCATGATTTAGTCATGACGACAGCAAAATATATCTGGGGCACCATCCCTCATATCACTCTCCCACATAACACAGTTTCCTAACCAAGTAATGCGATTTTTGGACTTTTTCCAAACCACCGTCTGCATGTAATATTGTCTCTCTTACTCAGAGAGCCTGGCCAGAGAAGTTAACATCAAATACCCATTTGAACTGAAAAGGCTGTTGCTAAGAATGGGTTTTGCATCAAGTCCTGGAAAAAAAAGGACTTTTTTTTTTTTTTACATTTGTGAGATGTACTTGGTCTATAGGTGCTCAGAAGATGTTTCCACCCTAGTAAGAAGTTCCAGGGACTTTAAAATTTTGGCTTGTGCTAGAAGGAACTAACTTGTATGCATTTAAAAGGGCAAAAAACTCACAAAATCAGTGTTCAAGACACATACCCATTTCAGTCCAGTCCTCGTGCCACTGTTTGTCTGATGATGTTATCAAGCCTCCGTTCATCCTGAACACATGCCTGGGGTAGGGGAGTTTGTTTTCTGCCTGTTACTGCTGAGGATGCTGAAGCAGAGAGATGAAGGGCTGAAGCCAATGGGACTACAATGGCTCCAACGTGAAGCAGAGACCTGTCTTTGAGCCCACCCATCCCATGTCAGGACGCTTTGTGCTGCGTGGTCCCCGCAGTGCATCTTGGCCATGATGCAGCAGCACCTTGCTCCTGCTCTATGAGCTGAAGGTGCCTCCTCTGCTGAGCCTCTCCCAGCTTTGGGATGTGGTTTTTATTGTGAATAATTTGATTGCTGTGGCCGTGCCCGGCAGATCTTCTCAGCCCTGCTCCTTCATCTGCATGTTTCTGCCCATCTCTCTCCTGACCATTGTGCTCAAGACAAGACAGCTCAGGAAGCTAAGCAGGTTGAAAATGTGGAATTTGTCCTTTTTCCTCCTCCCTCCTCTCTCCCCTTATGGTTGTTTTTGACCTGGTGGAGCTCTGGTGCCAAATTACACCCAGCTGGTAGGGATCTGCAGCACCAGGCAACCAGGGTCAGCGTCTAGTTTCCAGCCTTACCTGGCTTTGCAGAGCTCAACCTGTCCATAACAAGACTGTATGTGATGGCTGGAGAATTCAGGGTCAAAATCGGAGATGTGGTTAGTTTTTTCTTGAATAGGATCTTCCACAGGTGTAGTGTGGAGAATACAGATTTTTTCCGCATGCAATCAATGCCAGATGTTCAGACTAATGATGCTGTGAGTAACGGTAAGGATATCTGTTTGGCTTTTAAAATAGATTTTCATATGCTTATGTATCATGTGAAAAGTTGAAGAACGGATAGTTCTGAAAAAGAAAGTACTCAAATTTTATAATGCTGTCCTCCTGTTTGAAAAAAAACAACCCTCACAATCATCTTCATCTTGAAGAACATTGAATTTCTTCTTCAAATCTTCCCATATACGCTTATTTCCCCGAAAATGTAGTTAAAACATTTTATTCAGTGACGATGCTGTTCACATTGTCACAACAATCTCAAAAGCAAAAGCACTTCTGAGTAATGCAATTTGTTACCTGTTTATTTTGATGATGACGTGAACTCTTTTTTTCTTTTTAAGCTGTTTGAGGACTGAACAAGTAACCCTTTAATGTTGGTAATATCAGACAATAACTTAGTTTTCCTCTTTCCAGACTTGCTGGTACAGAATAGATATTGTGCATCACCCTGCAGCAATGTCCACACCGGGAAATAAACCACCGATAAAGTCGTATTCACGTAGCAATTTTGCAAAAGGACTTTCTAAAATAACCTGCTTATGAATCAGTGCTTTTCTGGTTTTAAGCATTAAAACAACTGGTGTAAAGCCTGTCTCCTAGAAGATGAAAATCTTCAGCTGCAAGGTTTGCAAGTGTTATTTTCTTTTTCTAGGGGAATTTTTTCACAACAAACCGTTGTAAACAATCACACACTCTTGAGTTAGCAATCACCAACATTTCCAGCAAAAAGCATGGTCAAATCAAACATCTAGCCTGAGAATTGGCTTGAAAAAAATATCCCCAACAGTGTGTGGGGCATTTTAATTCAACTGATACAGGAGGGTCTTGGCTTCACTGGACTATTCCAAAACACTCAAATGCTTTGGGCACCAATATCTATCATTCACCAACCATAACACCCAGAGTTACAGACTATAACTTACCTCATGTGATGTTCAGGGGCCGTTGGACACCCACTATGTTGGATAAAATGCTTCCACATGGAATGGACCACTTATCCATGTGTTGAGTGCTGTTACTACACAGCACACACAGGGGCTGAGAGGGAGAAATGTTGACTTTCCTTTTCTAAAATATTAATTATCAGGGCAGGAGAGCCTGTTTGCTCTCCCCAGATGCTGGCAGAAAGAATAATAAATGATAAAATGCAAGGGGTTTGTTTTGTTTTTGTTTTTTAAAGACAGGGCCAAAATAGACGTTTGCCCCAGAAGCAGAATTATCTGGGAGCTGAACAACATCTTCCATTATATTTAAGACAGACAAGCTGAAGAGTTTTACCTATTTACACTAAACCAGGAGCATTTAAAGCACAAACTAAATCCCAAACCTTTTCTAATCTAGAGGTTCTGCAAAACAGAAAACTGATTTCTAAATCAGCCTTCCAGATTCGATACATGGTTAGGAATTTGATTTTTATTTCTCAATAAACATCTTCTACATTCCGATTTATTAATAAACACGGCAATGTGCAATAGCCAACACAGCACAATCACTTGGGGTTTTGTAATTGTTCAAATTATTTTAATATTTTTTTTTTATTAATTAAAAACATAATCTTAACTGTATAGATAAAGAAACCCTCTAGTATTCTTGTGTCTCTAGTACTCTCAACTAGGCATCAGGGTTCTTTTTTCAGTTTGAATTTGCACATATAACACCCTATCTAAATCTCCTGTTGTATGCTTGTTTGCTGGAATATTACATCCATATTTAGATCAGCAATTAAGATCTTTAGTCTTAATTTTAGCAGGCTAATGGATAAGCTATAGCATGGCATTTGCAATCATGCTTGACGCCTAGTGTTGGTAAAGGAAAGAAGTGGAAAAAAAAAAAGACTGCTGGAGTCAAAGATCACAAGTCCCACCCAACTCTCCTTGCACTTCATGCTCATTCATCACATCTACACATAGTCAGGTGAAGCTGTTCATGTCTCTAAATGTTGGGTGTGTGCTTTCCTCTAACCAAAATCACATCTGTCTGGGCTTTCTGTATTTTTTTTTTTGCATCTCAGCTAAATAATAACCCTAAATGACTGTGTGTTCCTATTAACTGGCCAGTGAGTATGAAAGCATTACGTACATAAACAGAATCAGACAAAAATCTACATTATAAGAGGTAGCTGAAATCACTACAGCTGATGTGACTAATGCTATTAGAGCATTAGTGATAGGTCAGGACCCGCTCCAACTGGCAGCTCTATTCATTCACCAAAACAGTGCCTTTTCATAAAAAATGATGGGTGTGAAAGCCCCTTAATAAACTGTGAGAAGAGATGGAAAAATACCTTAACACGCTTCCAGAGTGAGTGACACACAATGCTGCTGCACGCCTTGCAATGAGAGCAGTCACTGGTGCTGCTGTTAGTGAAACAAAGCCACATTAACCTTAAGCATTCTACTAATTAAAAATAAATGCATATTAAGAAGCTCTGCAATTCCCCAGTGACGTGAAAGAAGAGTGTTTGCTGGATTTTTGAGCAGTGAAATAACCCTGCCAGTCCTTGCAAGAAGGGGGAAAGCACAGCTCCTGCTTTGATTTCCCTGGGGCAGCAATGGGCATTAAACCAGGTGAGAGATGCTTGGCCAGGGGGACATTTTGCCCTGAATTGTTACAATTTAGAGAGATGCTGTCAGGGTTAAATATGCACTGCAATGAAGCATTGTTAAAAGCAAAAAACCAAACCCTTCCTTCTGAAAAAAAAAAAAAAAAAAAGGAAATAAATAATTCATTCATTTCTTCTCCTCTTCTCTCCAAATTTACTGGGAACCTTTTCCACCCTCTCCCAGCTCCCTCACAGCCAGGCCTGGCCCTGGACATGGCTGTGTCCTGTGGGCCCATGAAACGTGAACTGAAACACAACAGACCTCTCCCAAAACCAAGAATAAAACCAAACATTACAGAAAGGTAACTTTAAATATAGCATGGCATGAAATACAATTTACAGGAATAATCAAGGAAAAGGTTTAAAATTGGATTTACCTTAGAGCTTCACTTAAGTAATGTTATTTTTTTACAATAAAGATAACAATATTATACTGCATGCAAATCTGAGGTGAGAAAGTTTATCCAGTCAAGTAATCTAAAAAGCGTATAGTATACATTTGCTAATTAACTGTAATATAATGCTTCTTTTTTGAAGGACTGCTGTCTATAGAAGCAGAGGTGCCGAAGGAATTTAAGTGTAAAAACACATTTACTGACAGACCTATTAATACACCAATTCTTTATTGCATTTATTATCTCATCATATGTTTACAGGACCAAGATATTTATATTTTAAAGCGTACTTCCCCTTGGTAGGCATATCTGTGTGTATGTGCGTGTACATGCATTTGTCCCAGCCAGCCAGGGATAACCTCCTCAACTTTCTCCTCCCAATTCCCTTCTCTCCAAACAGGAATTGCATCTTCAACCTCTTTGTTTTCACGTATATAGTTATCATAACAATACTAACCAGCCTTTCAAAAACATCTTCCGTCCTCTCTTGACATAAAGAGTTTCCAAGCCAGCCAGGCTTCAAAACACATCCTAAATATGGAACATTTCTGATGCTCTGGTAAAGGTTATTACTGCAGGGCAGATGGATCAAACAATGACCACCTGCAAATGGACCCTTCAAAATACTGATGGCTGTATTTAACAAGATCAAATTAATTTGCCTCCTCCACTCCAAATATACTGCTCATGCTGCAGTGTTAGCAACTGTGGGATTAAGAGAAATATTAGAAGTGAAGTATTGCAATTGCTCCTTCGGATTTTTAGAAGTACTCTCCCTTGACTTTTTTCTATTCAGTTGCCCTCAAATTAGTATCAGCAGACTACCAGCGATGATGCACACTCCCCGGCCCAGCCTAATTAAATCATACATTCAATTCATCGAGTATTCCAGTGTTTCTGATACACTACAAGATATCTATTCATTAGCAGATAAAGAGAAGTTATCACCTCATGGGACAAGCCAAACCCCAGCCGAACAAACTATAAAGTAAATCTGTATAACTATCCTGGAAATTAAATATACACCACCATAGATATCTTGCTACAATAAAAATAGATCTTTTTCCTCTTTCCTTAAAACCCCCTTATTTTCTCATGCCTAGATCTCTCCTCCAGTTTCATCTTCAAAAGAACCAAGCAAAACAGATCACGAAGGAGCTCTAGCAAAGCATTAATAACTTTTTGGACTGAAAAGGCACTTCCACGTCCTGATGTCATCCCAGGGATTCTGAGCGACAGTGCAGCGGGACAGCATCATCAGTCAGGGCAGTTCCCTCCTTGGAAACGCTGCCTGTTGGGTTCTTAAGACCGTTTTGACCCTTTCCCCTTACTTTTCACAGGCAGAATTGAAAGAACCTATTTTTTTGTTGTGTTTTGTTTTCCTTCTTAACAGCCCCTTTCTCTGGATCTGACAAGCGAGCACCGTGCCTGATCAGATAATGAATGTTTACACGCCACGCTCAGTGTTTCCAAACTGCTCCATTGTTCCCAGCATCCAGCGGCGAAGCCCCCGATGCCCCGTCAGGACAAGAAAGCAACAGCAGAGGAAGGAAGGAAGGGTTTCCTGCCCGACAAGAGCAGGCCTGTTTAAATCAGAGTGGGAGTTCACTACCCATTCAAACACGTGCACACGAAACACCGAAACGGATGGCCTGGCCCTGCCTCACAGAATATTAGCAAATCCCAAGTGAACCATGTCTAATAAAACGGGGTGAGATGACACCGCAGCGCTGGCAACACCCCTGGCAGGCAGGGGAATGATCACAAAACTGTCCTTTATTTGTTTGTTCCTCCGGAAAAACATTTGCTCTGCTGCCATCCGGTCATTTACCTCCGCCCCGCTGCAATCCTTTTGAACGTGCTAAGTCGGTTGAGAGATTTTTGGGGGAAATTTTTTTCAGCCGGGCTGTCATGCAGATTTGGGTGGCTGTGCTGATTAGAGAACAGTATGTATGTTATTAAGAACCGTGTTTATCCTCAGCTTTAGGGTTTATACCTCCAGCAGGAGTGGGTTTCTTCTTCCAATTCAGGCACCGTGACATCCGTGATGCTTAGGCACTTGACAACATGGTAGATGTGAAGATCTGCTGCAAAATCTGGGGGATCTCTTTGGTATCCATGGCAATAAAAGACCGACCTGCTGGTAGCGTCCTCTGCAGCCTAAGGAGCAGAATGAAGGACAAGACACAATTACCATTTCAAATTATCTTCCCTACCACAAATCAGGGTTCCTTAAGAATGGATGTTTTTCCTTTTGAATAGCTTCCCAGTCCATTGCTGTCACCATGCAATTAAAGGCTTGGGAGAGCAGCAGTGGGAGGAAACACTGAGAACAGCTAAGTCACAGAGGCCCTTTCAGCAAGATAATCAAGACCGTTTCTAGAGATTTCTATTCACGACCTCTTTCTGATGTACAAAAACTCTGTGTTGATCAAGGTACCAGAGACCCCAGGAAGTATTACCACAGCTGGATTTCTGAGGGCAGCTAGATATTTACTTGGGAAATGAAGATATTTACCTACTCTAAATAGATTACCATATGTGCCCTTTGTACTTTCTCCTTGAGGTTGCAGCAGATTAGATGGAAAGATATTTTTCTGTCAATATTAGCTTGATGCATTTTTATTCACAGCTTAACCCTCCTTAAAAAACAAGATGCAAGTTACAAACCCCATCTCCTTCATGTCCTATCAGCAGGCTCAGAATTTGATTTTTCACTGCTTTTTCAACAAGTTTATGCTCCACACCATTTCTCTAACTTATAAAGTGAATTTTTAAAAGAGCTGCCACAGAGAATTCCCTTCTCCTTCCCCCACAGCAGTTACAGGAAGGCTTTGTCTAATTCTGCACTTCCACGTACATAGAAATGCATTTCAGTGACAGCATTGTGTGCATTTTCCACAGCCAGTGAAGTAGGCAATTATATGATCTCCTCTTACACAGCAGGATATGGTCAATGTTTTTTTTTTTTAATATTATTTTTATTTTTATTCCTAGCAGAAGGAAAAAAGACTTTCTGTAATTATAATCTTTCAGAATGTATTCTCTTTTTATGCATAATGCAGCTCTGATGTACAGACCTGCAGACACGACTAGCAGTGGCTGTGCAGCTCCATCTTTCAACCCTTTTCTGACTAAAACTGTGTACTGAGGGCCAGTTCCCTTTTAGCCTTCTCTCATTTTGCTCTACTTGAAGAGAAGCAGAAAGGGCACTGCTGATATTTGTGGCTGTACCAACTCTTTGCTGTGTATCCACTGATCCTCAGTGGATATGGAAATGAGGGACACCTGGGATGGAATTTCCTTCTTTTCCCCTGTACCCAAACAACTTAAAGGGAAACTACGTAGTAGCATGAAAAATAGGCCTATTGGCTCAGGTTCTCTGAAGAATGTGTCCAGGGAGGTGATTCTGCCCCTCTGCTCTGCTCTGGTGAGACCCCACCTGGAGTACTACATCCAGCCCTGGAGCCTCCAACAAAAGAAGGACATGACCTGTTAGAGCAGGTCCACAGGAGCAGCATGAAAATGGTCAGTGGGATGGAGCACCTCTCACATTAGAACAGGCTGAGAGAGTTGTGGTTGTTCAGCCCGGAGAAAAGAAAGGTCCAGGGAGACCTAATTGAAGCCTTTCAATATATAAGGATGGAGAGAGACTTTTTGCCATGGCCTATAGTGACAGGACAAGGGACAACAGTTTTAAACCGGAAGATGGTAGGTTTAGATTGGACATAAGTAAGAAATGTTTTATGATCAGGGTGGTGAAACACCGGCACAGGTTGCCCAGGGAAGCTGTGGGTGCCCCATCATCGGAAGTGTTCAAGGTCAGGTGGGATGGGCCTTTGAGCAAACTGGTCTAGTGGGAGGTGTTGGAAGGCGGTTGGAACTCGAAAGGTTCCTTCCAACCCAAGCTACTCTATGATTTTATGCACAGACAACTGTGCCTAACTTCACTACAATAAAAGCACAGTCCAGGCTTAGGATGAATGGAAAGAAAGAAAGTTACACTAGGCACAAAATTAATATACTTACCTATCTGCCTGGTCTCCTAAGGATCCTATAAATATGGCAAAAGCATTGACTTGAGCATTGGTGGTTAAGACCTGGGCAAACTTTGATGGATGAATACCGTATCGCTCGAGATTGGCATCACTCAAGACAATAACAAAATACTCATCAGCCTCTTCCTTGGCGATTTCACGAATGGCATGCTCTGTCCCTTCCAAGGTATGGTCTCCACTCATGCAGAACTGAGCGTGGGCATGCATGACCTGTGTGCACAGCATAACCAAGTGGAAAAATGTAAGATGACTTTAGGAATAAACATTCATTTCAGCTTGCACAGGAGGGAGTAAATATTTAGCCGTGCTATACTAGGGGATGCTTCAGAAATGTGGACAGTGCTCCAGATACAGAAGATGCAGCTTTCTATTCATAATACATTGTATTTTAAGACAGGCACCACTTCTTAAAACCACAGTGGGTCAAACAATCAAAACTCATGCATGGACGTAATTAGACTTAGGACCTTAGGGAAGGTAAAATACCTTGATCAGCTGCAGTCTGAGCAGCTACATTTCTAGGTATTTAAGGAAGAAAACAGGGCTTAGTTGGCTTAGTTGCTGTGGCCAGCTCTTCCAAACTAGACTTCCAAACCCTAATAGTGTCCTAGTCATTATCAACTATTTGACACCTGACAGTGGCAGCAAGGTTTAAAAATGTTGAAACATTCTGTTTAAGCTTTTATGAAATATATGTACTGGTTTCATTGATGAAGCTGTTCCCTATGCA
>BJBW01002953.1:0-82263 GCA_004320125.1 Scolopax mira | reverse complement strand
TCACTTTGCAATTGTGATTTGACATGTTTTCAATCTAACACTGACATATTTTCCCACTTCTACTATGACACTTAACTTCTCGAAGGGACCAGGCTAAATCATTGACCTGGGATCCCTCTATAGTTTAAATTAGTCAGTAGGCACTAATAATATCACCGCACGATTTAGGTAGAGCCATTTATATGACTGCATAATGCTTGGAACTTCCTATATCAGGTAGTCAAAATGACACATTTATGACACAGAAGCCCAGAAAGAGCCATATTTAGCTTCTACTGTTTGGCATAATTTGTTTTCTGCCATGTGTCTGAAAGGTCCTGTTTCAATTTTATGCAAATACACAGATTTTGCTTTCTTGTCTTTCTTGTATTTTACTCTCCTTATGTTGCACAGTCTGTGACCCACCTCCAATTTTATCTTTGCAGTTACAAAATCCTTATTTACCCAGCATTCCTTATCAGTAGGATTTACCTTAAGAATCTCTAATCTTTGCTTATTGTTCTTGGGAACTTTGTCACTCCCAACCAAGGCGATGTTGAAGCCATCTCCTGAATGTCCAACAATATCGTACTGCAAGAAAGAAAGTTCATCAGTCATTTGTTAATCACAAATGGCCCCTGGGTGACAATGACACAAGACAGATCAAAGGCAATTGGCTTTCAACACGGAAACCCAAATACTGTTCCCCACTTCTGTTTATGAGCTGCTTAAGGGAACTACTTGCAATTTCTCACTGACATGAAAACATGGGAAAGAATTGCTAAATAATGAAATTAAAGAACAGTTACTTATTTCCATGGTCTGTTTTTCACATCACCCCACCAGTTGCAGAGCAGTGGTGCATAAGATCAAGACCTTGCCCTCTCACATTGTCTGTGTATTTTTTTAAAGTAGCAATTTTCGTCCTCTTGAGTCTGGCAAACAAGAAGTGCATTGTTTGAGAGTAGCTCCCATGTTTGATGGATCTTTTTTGTGACCTCATTCTGCACTGAAAAAAAAAGTACGACAAGCCTTCTTTTTCGAAAATCAGCACTCCTTATTTTTGTGCATAGCAGATCAAAGTCTTGGCTGAAAGCATGTAGAGAAGTGAATTCCAAGTGTCTCTCTGTTTTCATAGATGATGTGCACATCACTCTCCTGTGAAATATGCTGTAAAAATGACATGTAGAGCTGTAATAGTTCAAATATCCTGTTGAACAAATAATGTTATATCGGGAAGGCCTTTGTTTCATGTGAGGGTTTTATTGTCTTTACATGAAAACTGAGACAAGCTGAGTTATGGCAAGGTCCTGCCCTGCCCTTTGTGTTGTGGATGTGGCAGTCACCCCGGGGAGAATTCATGAGCAGGACAAAAGTGGATTTAAGAGCTGTCTACACCATGTAATAGAGCACAGTGCACAGATCCTGAGCCCAGAGAGACCTGAGCTGGCAATTCCTCAACATAAACATGCCTGTATTTCCCCCGACTAGCTGGCACAGGCCTGTCTTTAGTTGACAGGGAGCCCTTGTGCAACACTTTGTGTTTCTGTTATCTTTTATGCAAGTAGTGACTACAGGTCCCTGCCGGGTTCACCATCCCTAATTCCCACATAATCATTTGGTAAAAGGCAGATCTACTCCTCAAAGCTTATCTGCATTTTTTTTTCCTATTGAAGACCACTTTTAGTGTAAGTCAGGTCTTGGTGCCTGGAAAAATGACATTTTTTATCGACAAAGTTCTTTTTTATTTGTTTTCCTATCACTAATTTGCTTAATATACCAAGAATGAAAGAAAGCGATAGCAGCTGGAACAACACTTTTAAAGGTGACACCTCTCTCTTCAAAACAGCAAACGTGCCACATACTATAGATTATTTCACCCAAGGTCAGACCATTTTATGACAGCCTCACATAACCCAGACTTCCTCCCCTGAAGAAATCTTTACATGATCTAGTCCCCATGCTACCCCATTTACTTCTGCTCTACTCCTTTTCCCATTCCTGTTCCCAGCTCTTCCATTTCTAGTATTTGCAACCCGGCCTCATTAAAGCTTCCAGTCTGACACATGCTTTCTCTTCAAAACCCATTTCTTATCACCAATAATGCTTCAGACTCTCTCTTTCCTGGCATTTCTGTCTTCCTCAAATCGTTATCTTTCCTGGAGAAAAGACGTGGCAAATGAAAACACACAAATTTTGAGAATAAAGTTGAGGTTACATTCAGCATACTTCCAAATTAATATAGGAATAAATTCAGAATGTGAACCACACACAAAGAGAGTGTACATTTGTACTGTTTTAAAAACTAGAGATTATTCAAATCAGAGGAACTAAATAAAGTATTGGTTTAATGGAGCAGAAAATATACAGCTCTAATGCGGTTCTTATGTAATGCAAGAAATGTCCACAAATCTTCAGGGTAGGCTCTTAATTATGAAAGCCCTGCACGTTCTCTGCTGAGCTGTTTTGTGCTCACTACCATCTTTAAATCAACAACCTAATTATGTAAAACAAAATGCTGTCACTCTCCTGTGCAAAAAGAAGGATGGTTCCTTCATAATGAGCTCCTGCCCAGCATTTCACGGTTCTCTCCCACCAGATGTCCTGGTATCAGCTCCTGGGAATAGGCCAGACTTTGCAATTTGGGAATATCGTTTTGGTTCTTGGCACACACGAATAGTGGACAACCTTCCATCTCAAAAAGGCTGGGTTTAAACTCACTGTGAGAGTCTGCGTTGAGGGAAGTGCTGCAGCTCCTAGATGAAAACCCAGAGGTTGACCCTACGCTTGGGGCCCCTCCACATTCTTGCCCGAGGTGGGAATGTACAACCCGGGTAGGGGCAAGGCGAGGCTGAAGTGATCTGAGTAAATTATTGCAGGCACGTAAAGGCGTTCACCTGGGAACATCATGTCCTCTCCGTTCCCTCCTCGAGTGACTGCTTGTTATTCTCTGTGTGTGCCCATGCATGCGCCCCAGATGTTTACTGTTTCCTTCTTTCTTTGCCGACAGTTTACTATGCTATTTGTGATTAAAAAAGGTGTAGTGAGGCGGCAGGGAAAAAGTGACTGCTTCCTTTGCCCTGGCTGTTGCATTCCAGATCAAGCAGGGCCTCGTGAAAAGCAGGGTGAGGTCCTTCCGTGCTGTGGAAGAGAAGTTCTGTGGTCACCAGCCCTTGCATGTTGGTCCTCATGGTCCTCTGATAACTCTGGAAGTCAAATCAAGGACCAGAGTAGCCAAAACCTAAGGAGGTTCTTTTGGGCAGCTTAGCTTCCCAAATGGTGAGGCTGGGTGAGCACTTATGCCCCAGCGAAGGAGGGAACTGAAACATAGCAACTTGGATTGACTTAAGTCAACATAGGACTGCAGCCTGGGAGACCCTCACTCGTAAGGAGGGATGGGAATAGGCTCACAGCCAGCTTTTTGAGGTGGCAGAAGGGAGATGTTTGCCCAGGGGAATGTATGGACTGTACCGCAATTGAGGAACATGGAATTTGGGGCAGGAGTAAACCTGGAATGAAGCAGCCCACTGCAAGGGCAAAGGAGGAGGATTTAAATCTCTCACCCAGGTTTGCTTTCAGTAAATTATTACCTCCTCCTGATTTCTGTTCTAGTAAAACGAATCCTTTAGTGATTTGATGTTATCTTGGAATGCTCATTTTAAAGAAAAGGTGCAGATGGCTCCACAGCTCTGGCCGATTGGGAACCCCAACACTTGCAGGCACATGCATGCTTTGTCAGAACCAGTTTCTTTCCTTTGCAGTAGCTAAAGACAAGCACAGAAAAACGGCCTCTGAGAAGCAGGGATCTGATGCATTTTTCTCACAAATTCCCTAGGAGAATTCATGTGGACGGTATTACAAGTGAGAGAAGAGCTGTGATACGACCTTCCTTGGAATTGACTTTTGTTTTGTTTTACAAAACAGATTGCAAGCACAGGCTCTCGGGACAAATCCAGCAGCAAAATACATGTTTACCACAGTGCAGACTTAATTGAATTAATCTATTATTGTGGTAGACAGCGGCCTGCTCTCCAATAGCCTCAGGTACACTGAGACAAGAACAGCTCTATTCAGAGCTGAGAGTACAAAATATGTAAACATGTCTCTCAAAATAGCATCATTTTGTTGGTTTCTTTCCTTACAGGTTAAACCAATCCCTATCCCGCTGTCCCATGTTGCGCTGAATGGATGGTTGCTGCTGCCTAAAACGGGTAAAATGGAAGACTTTGTCTTCTGCAGCTGCCATGCCAAAAGGTTCAATTTCTGAAGGCATTAAAAAAGCTGAAAGAAGAACACACTCTTCTTTCTGAGTGAAGAAAAGTGAATGTAAAAGCCAGTGTGAATTAGACAAGGCCTATGCCGGAGGGCTAGATCTTTATAAATTCATCTCTTCTTTGGACAACACTGAACTTCCTTTTTTTCCCTTTTTTTCCCCCTGAATTTATTTCAAACCTTTTGTTTATTATTTAAAAGAGACTATTCTGCCAAACGTGTGGAACATTTCTTCTTCTCCTGAATTAACAGTGCTGCCTCCATATTAAATTTTACAAATGGGAAATGCTGAAATGGGCACATAAAAATCTGTAATATCCCTTTAATATTGCTATAAATAACAACTCGGGCTTTTCCTGCCTGTTACATAACATGCCATTTATTGAGCCACTTACAATATTTTAAAGGCTTCATAAAATTGTGGTAGGATAATTTACTGGACATGCCTCCTAAATCTGCCATCATATGTGCAATTGATGGTAATTAGGGATGATATAATACCATATGGTTTGTGTGACAGACATAATACTACCTCAGATAAAACAAAGCACAAGCTGCCCTTCTATACATTTTCAAATAATTGGCACCTAAAATGGGCTGTACAAAAGATGTGAGAACTTTAATCCTACAAATTAACTTGCTTATTATAATTTACACATATAAGTGACACATCCATGCATTTAGAGGGGCCAAGGGGCATTTGTAGGAACGTATTTAGCCTCCATTATTAGGATAAGGCTGAGTATGTGGCTCTTATTATCTCAGTCACTCCCACTCTTTTCTTTAATAAAGCACTTCAGAGGCAGTGTGGATGAGATGACATTGGAGGAGAGCTTTGAAACACGGCCGTTAATTTAAATGGATTTCCCGACTGTGGGATGAGCCTCTCATTTCCCTCTTGACAAGGAATGATTCACTGCCAGTGCTTATGGGAAATGGAAGCAGGCAGGTTGTCCTACACCAGCACAAAAAGCTGACAAATACTTCCTGGCACTTGTCTGACTCTTTTTTTTTTTTTTTGAAGGATAACTTTGTTACCTGCTTGGAACAGTCACATACCCAAACTTAGCTCTTTGGTATAAGAAGGCAGGGAGAAAGTATTCTCTACCTCCATTCAGTGCTGTAAAGACCAATCATCAACATCATTGGTGATACCAAGGGGTACAATGCATGGGGAAAGCTCAACTGGAAGGATTAAACAACCAAGGAAAAGCCCATCTGATTCATTCACAACCTTTTTTAGCAGAGAACTAAATCAAGCACCACCAGAAAAGTGATCTTGGACCATGGATTTCCAAAGTTTGCACTTAAATAGCATAAGGCAACTTTACTATGTAAATCCCTTTTGAATGCTTTGCTCAACAAGCCTGATGGTCCCCCAGGTTCAACACATGTAGAAGAAGCTGCTCAGATTTGCAGCCCGTGCTGTTGTGACCCTTGCAGGTGGGGCTACAACAGGAACAGGTAACAACAGGTATATCTAAAGGCCAAAAAATTATTTTTATAAACCCACTCTTGGAAAGCAAGAAGAGGCTAAGGAAGAGAAAGAAAAAAGTGATAAATGGCAGATTTCTCATTGCACACTACACAGTTGAGTGTTCTTTTCTCTTTTTTTTTTCAAATAGTTCCTCTTCTAGAGAAATATGTGCTATTTTTGAAGATATACCAAAACTTTGGCTTTCTCCTGAGAAAATCTAGTAGCAAACTTACAAAGTGTCAGTCTTTTACAGACTGGAGCCACTGATATTTTAAAACAATCACTGACTCTCTTATTCTCTAAAGATCTAATTACAGTCATTAGAAACTGAAGAACTAGCATGAGCTCTGGTTATTGATCGCATCCATGCAGGTGCAGCAACTGCCATACCAGATTATACATCAAAAAAAAATCTGTATTTTCAATCCGGAGATTTCAGAAATGCTTCTTATTTTTATCAAAAGCAGCTCTGAAGATGACAGAGTTCACATTGGATCTGACCAGCCGTTATCAAGGGGCTGTTACTATGCCCTCCAAGTTCTCCTCCTATCCAGTGGAAGAAGCCCTTAAATGGAGGAGAGCTACCCTACAGGCAATTGAAGTTGGACAGATGTAGAAGTGATGACAATTTTTTTAGCTTGGTATGTCACTAAAATTTCCAGCATCTTCCTCGCCACCGTTATTTTAAATATAAAATTGGCATTACAGCTCTCTTGACTCAGAGACTGTGAGGATAACTACAGGATTACTACTCCTGTCTTACTGTCATCAAAGAGTGGCAATTTTCACATCTAATAACTGCACATGGTTTTCGTGTAAATGCTTTTATAAATAATTAGTGGCTGTTAGTAAGACACATTTAATATTACAACTAACTGCATTTTGAGCTATTTGCAAAACAGCAGAGCAGAACACTGGCCAATAGCAACTATTGCCAAGCAAAATATAATAATCAGTAATAGACACAGAGGGACTTGAAAGGTAATGAAAAATAGATTTTCAAATCCCAGAACTGAAAACAGTTCTTAATGATCTTACTAATTTTGCACAGTGGGTTGTCTGTCTGTCCACTTCTACATGTTATTCCTTTACCATGCACCTGAGGGTCATGTCTGGGTTCTCAGCTTTAGAGTTGCACTGGAAATAAGGACAGCTGGTTAAAAGCCCTTTAAGATCATCAGTCCAACCGTTAACCTAACACTATCAAGTCCACCACTGAACCATGTCCTTAAGTACCACGTCTACACATCTTTTAAATACTTCCAGGCATGGTGACTCAACCACTTCCCTGGGCAGCCTGTTCCAGTGCTTGACAATCCTTTTGGTGAAGAAATTTTTTCTAATATCTAATTTAAACCTCCTCTTGGCCTATCACCTCTTATGACATCCACCTCACTACAACCTCATTTCAGGTAGTTATAGAGAGTGAGGTCTCCCTTCTCCATTTCTCCTGGCTAAACAACCCCAGTTTCCACACCTACTTCTCTTTAGACTCGTGCTCTAGACCCTTCACCAGTTTCACTGCCCTTCTCTGGACATGCTCCAGCACCTCAACATCTTTTTTGTAGTGAGGGGCCCATCTACCACTGCACTACATCTATTTTCAGTGTTACCACTTTCTAAGCTACTGCCCTCTGTTGTGTAAATGTATAACAATTCATTATTCATAACAAGAGCAGAATTTTTTATCAGCTCCTTGATGTTTATCTCCTCTAAACTAAGCAGTTCTTGTATGGGGATATTTCTACATCCTCTGTAATCTTTGTCACCCTCTCTTCTTTTTCAGATTTACAAGAATTTTGTGAGATAGTGGACCAAAGTTGCACACATTACTCCTGATGTGAGTGCACGATGGATGCTTACAGCAACATTCTGATGCTTTGTGCGTTATTCTCTGTTCTTTTGCTAATAGTTTCTAACATTCAGTTAGCTTTTTTTGACAGCTGGTGGGCACTGAGTGTTCAAAGAACCATACGGCATAATTACAGAATGTCTTTGTTGACCACTGATATATAGCTGAGAGTGAGCACTAATGGATAGCTGAGACTTCCTTTTACTGTGTATTTAAAATCAAAATTATTTTCTTCTATCTGCAGCACTTTCCATTTAACAGCACTGAACACCATCTGCCATTTCATTTCCCAGTCACCATTTATGTCCTTCTCTGACTTCTTGCAGCTGGATTTCCCTTTTTGTTTTCCCAAATAACTTCGTACAACTAGCAACTTTTGTCACCTCACTAACCATCCCCTTTTACAGATCACTTATGAATACACAGAATAACATAACAACATGGGCTCTGTCACAAATTCCAATATCAGTGGCCTTCCTTCCTTCCTTCACTCTAAAAAATGAACACTTACTTTTTCTATATTTTTACCAGTAGAGTGGTTATCTGTAGGCTCTCCCTTTTATCTCCCAAACAGCATCATTTCTTCATGAGGCTCTGGTGAGGAACTTGGTCAAATGACTTTGGCTAAGGAGACTCTATCAACCAATCTTGTCTGTCACATACACAGAGACTCTTCAGAATGCATTACTACTATTTGTAAGCAAAAGCCATCTTGACTATCCCCCAGTATATCATATTTATCCTTGTGTCCACTACTTCTATTTCATTTTATTTTGTGAATGATCTTTCATTGTCCAGAGTAATGTGTGTTGCTTAGATATACCTGATTTACCAAGATACCCAAATTGTGATGTATAATCACACTGCCCTTGTTAACATATGTCATTTTCTATTATCAGGAGCAGGAGATACATGAGTGGCTAAACCAATAAACCCCTTGTTTCCCATTATTTTCTTAGTTATACTTGAGTGTTCACATGACTTCTCTTGGCTAAGGTTTTATGGTCGCAGCATTTTTTCTCCAACAGGAATGCAGAGTATCACTCTCTACATGGCCTATTTTCGTGACATTTGCAGAAATTTAGTGTCTTTAGGACCAAAACCATGGTTTCAAATTTGTTTGAAATTGTGCAACATGCTCTGTCTAAGGGGGAGAAAGCATTATGGTAGAACATGTCTCGATTCCTTAGGAAAGTAGGATAAAATATAATGCCTGTTTTCTTTTGTAGCCTTTTTCCTGACAAATGGAAGTCTAAATGATTTTACTTTAGAAGACATTCTAGAAGTACATGCCTCTGTATGCCCCATTCTTGTACAGGAGATTCTATGGAAAAACAGAAACCTGTAGGATCCTGCTGTTGGAGGAACAGTGTGAAGCAGACCTGGCTGAATTGAACTAGACTAAGTTTTCTATTAATTTTGTTTAGGAGATTTTACATTTTGTTTAGATGTATTCTAAATGTTATGTTTCAGACGCTCTTCGGTAAAAGCATCGGACATCTTTATTCTTCCATTAAACACTGACCCTGAGACTGGACATTCCTGGTTTTTTTAAGGTTAAAGAAACATACCCTACCCATACCCTTGTTCAGGCTTACTGAAACAAAAAAGGGCATAAAATTAATTTACATTTTGTATGCAGGCTACCATTAATTAATATTTGGAACCTAACACCTTTCAGTGCAAGAAATTATTTTCTTACTTTCAGGTAACTGGTAGAGATCACAAGTCAATGGACAAAGAAGCTTGTTCTTTTCCCACAACAAAGTACTACCAGATGGAAAGGCAGAGCATCTTTGCATGTTTTGAAACTCATATTTACTTGTGCTCTGCAGGCTTAAGTGTTTCTGCTTAAAGAAACAAAGAAACAGATAAATTGTGAAAAAGGCAGCAAATTTCACTATGTCAGAGTCTTAAAAGTCTTAGATTGAATTCTCCCCTGCTGAAGCCTGTAATGTTTCTTATCCATTCACCAGTATTATTTTTCAGCTTGCTAGAAATAGATTAATGTCTATATTTCCTTGTGGGAATGGATAATGCTCTTTGGCTAGACTGGTTGCTGAAACACTTTTTCCACTGCTCCATACAGCCTGTGCAATAACCACAGAGCTCCTAGACCAGCTGTAATTACCTTGAATTTGTGCTCATAATTCTCAAAAGCTTCCATGACCATGCAGACGGCCTCCATGGAGCGTTCCAGCCGTCCATCCACCCCGTTAAAGCGGTACATGCTTCCGGAAACATCCACCACCAGGCGCAAGCGTTTAGGTTTCTGTTGGGGGCTCCCAGGCTGACAGGGAAACACAGTAGAAAAGAACCCAATATAAATAATAATAAAAGCTAAATATCAGTAAGGGTAAAACATTTCAAAAGGAGAAACTTGCAAAGCAAGAAACTTTTTTTCATCAAACACAAACTACTTTAAAAAAAAAAAGAACAAAACCTTGGTAACCTTTTCTCTAACTGTTTCAAACCAGTTACTTGACAGGTACCTCAATTCATTTTTTCCCCTCACCTTCAATGACGGGAAACAAAATACCTCAAAAAATTCCACACATACTTGTCAGGAAAATGCTTTTTCTGTCTCAGTCTTGATTCTTAGCATTTTATTTCAGTAAAGAGACTCTCAAATTTGCTTTTTCTGCCAAGGCTCATAATGGAAATTCTTTTCTTTGGCTTATAGTACTAACAGGGACCTGTATAAGCTGTAAAAACTTGTCTGGTGAGGTTAATAACATTCCAAAAATGTTTGAAATCTTGTTCTGATTAACTACTAGTTTCTTCTTCATTCTGATGTTGAAACCGTTATTTTTTCCTGAAAACAATCACCATCTGTTTTAACAATTTTTGGCACAGTACATTCAAAGAAGGTGTTTTATTTGGTGTGCAATGAGATGAGTCTGGATTCAAGTGTAAGGCTATTAAAGATGACCTGGCAAAAAACCAGTTACATTAAAAACAAGTAACTAAAATGTTTCTTTTACCTGTAAAGGGCTGCATGGATTTGTGTGCTTTATTCTTTTAATTATTCTCTTAATAGACTATGGCATTCCTGTCCTCCCAAAAACAAAGGGAGAGAGAAGGCTCATTAAATCCTACATTTCTTTTGGTTTTTATGTAAAACTTAAAGATGCCCTTTTTTTTCTTCCTTATCAAAATACTTTTGCAAAGGCTTAGACTGATACATTGAGTAAATACATTTAAAAAAAAAAGAGAAATGAAGACCTAATCACTTTTCCCATATTGATCTTTCACACAGGCAGTGCCAAATTCCATAAACTGTTCAAAGCAACAGAGATTGGGACCAAGTAACATAAGAAAGAGTACCAGGGATTCATCACATGTGGGTAGCTGATGTGCAAAAAGATGTTGTACTCAGTTACTTAAAAAAAATAAAATCTTAGTGTAGTTAAAACCTGCAATATCTCATTAAGTATTACTGTTAAATACTATGGACTAGCCCCACCAGTTTTGGCCAAGTTTTCTTGGTCTGATTCAAGTGGTTTCTCTGTTGCTGAGTCATACAGGCCCTAGCAATAATGTCTTCTAAGGAAAGTCTGAATTGAGACATAGGTTGGAGAACTTCACTGTATCTTAATGGCTTTTCCTCACACTTTTTTCTCATAATATTTTTTATTTTTGTAAATCCAAATACTTGGATTTACAAAAGTTGAAATTCTTCAACTTTGTAAAACACTTTTTTTAAAAAAAACCCTTCCTAGTGTATCAGGGTATTTATTATCAAAAATTAAATTAAAATAAAATAAATTAAATTAAATATGAGAAAATATTTTCTTTTTCTAAGACAAACAAAATGTTTTCTGGCAATTGCCTTCAGTTCAATAAAATATAAAACAAGAACATAAAAACTGTTGTACTGGCTCAAAACAAAGGACTGCCTAGATCAGCATTCTCTCCCTGAGAGTGGGAAACAACAAATATATGTCTGTGACACACAAGAAGTGAAGCAAATCTTCCATCTTGTGGTTGCCTCTGTCTCAGGGACTTGCCAAGATTCTTCCCAATCTTCCCAAGATTCTTCTGAGTTTCTCATCCCTAGAACTCATTGAAACTCCACTTATATTTGAATAGCCACTACGAAAAGAGCAAACTGGTTAAGCGCTTCCCTACCCTTCCCTGCTACTTGTTGGATACTTACTTGTGGTTCAAGTTCTCCCCGTCGTTTATATATGGCTTTTTCTCCCGTTAGCCCATCAATGATTTTGGCATCATCCAGCTCTCCAACAGCTTGGTGTCTCAGCCATTGCCTTTCCTTACCCTTAGCCTACAACAGAAACGAACCTTAATTCACTCAATGATGCAATTTTAAGCAATTTAAGACATACTGAACATGACACACAAATGAATTTTCTCTGCAATGATGTGATAGTTTTGGCACAAGTCAAAGAAATCCAAACACATTTTCATAGCTGTCCTGTTCTTTTGTCTGAAAGAAAAATTAATACTGACAAAGATCTCATTCCCTCCGTGATTTCGTCTTTTTAAATTCATTTATATATGGGAGTTTAACCATGGACTGTGGAAACATTAACCTTTTTTCTCGCAAATGTGCTGGGAATCTGTGTAGCTTGTGCAGAAATATGTACAAGCAGAGGGACAGGCACAACAGATCATTTGTTACATCATCTCCATCCAAGCAGTACAAGAAAAAAACATTGGGTGACTTAAAAGTAAAGCTGAGTAGTATTTAGCTAAAGTAATAGTAAGTGGTTTCTTTTAAAGTAATATTCGTAACAAACTATAATTAATTTAAAATGAAACCCTTGAAAATCAAAATACTCAAGAGACAGTCCACTGAATGTTTCTTTTATATTCTTTAAAAGAAGGCTGCTTCCCTACAGCCCGACTTGATGAACATGCGTTACAATCCAGGAACTCAAATATTCATGGAACTCCTGTACACAGAAACAAGAACTGAAGATTGAAGACTCAAATGTCTTAAGATTATAAACACGAAATTTAAGAATATTTGCAATGCATAGCTTTGTCATGGTTCATAATACATAAGATCCAGTTAAAGACAGCAAAGTCTGCCTACATGGGTTTCATGGTGTATTTCTGCTTAAATCTTCAGGTTGAATTTGCTCATCTGAGTAGTAAGCCCAGCAACGAAAGAAGATTTTAAATTTTTATATATATAATGCTTTTGCACTCTCAGCAAATTGCTAGTCAGCAGCTGGAGGAAAATAAGATACCCAGCAGGACAGAAACTGCCTTAAACATTGGTTTTCAGGAATGAAAATCAGTTGTTCTCTGATGAGCCGGAAGTGTTGCATTACATATCCCCAGTAAACTGCAGGCCTGGGATTTGAGAGGATGAACCTTTATAATTCTGTGCGGTCTGAGCAGTCAGATGATAGCTTATTACTCCTCAGAGAATCTTTGATTTTGCTTTGGTCAAAATTTATGAGTTTTTCTTTCCGGTGTGTACGGTGTGTGTTTTTCTTTCCGGTGTTCTTCCATAGCATCATCGATTTCTTTGTTGCCTGAAGAGTTGTGTAATATCACAAAAAGATGCCTGTAAATTCCAGGTGATCTCCATGTGATCCACCAAAACGTCACACTATAGGAGTTCTCCCACTGGGAAGAATACAGTAGGATAACCCATGGCAAATTTCAGCAACACTCCAACTAACCATTAAAAAAAATGCTCTTGGAGACAACATGGTGTCAAGTGAGCAGAGCCTGCCTAAAATGAATTATGTACCTTCCAGGATGACACAGATGAGATGACTTCATTCCTAGTCATTCTACCACTATAAGTACTGGAACAGAGGTAGATCCTTAATGCTTCCTTAGGGCTGCTGCTTTGTCAAATTTTTGTCATTTGCTTCCTCTTAGCAGGCAGGAGGCACAAACAACAGAAAATTATAAAGTTTTGGCTTCACCGAGCAAATTCTCAACTAGTTTCACTCCTGTTTTCATTGACAATGCTTTGGCTGTGTAGCTATTTGCTGTCCAAAGAACAGCAGTGTGAGAAGAAAATTGTTTTTAACTATGGACATAGTCAAAAAACATTTAATACTTTTTGAAGCTTATGCAACAAAAGCCAGTATTTGAGCTGAAATTTTATTGGAGGAACACAGAGTTGACATTTTCTCCTAAAATAGGAAAGAATGCTGACAAAATCTGACCTCACTTCTTTCCAAAATAATGCTACAATTATTTAGACTACTTAGCATCTGTCTCTTCCATGCAGAATTCCTGAAAATTCAATTCCTTTTATAAAAGCTGGAAAAAAAATCCCCTTAAATACATATGTTATACAATTTACAATTTTAAGAGAAAACCAGAACTATTACATATCTACCTTGCTTTGAGATTTTGCTAGAAAGGGCATACTACTCATTAGTATTACAATATACTGCAACCATTTTGATGGTTGAAAAAATATTTTATATTTTCTCTATATATAAAAATATTCATTGTGTTGCTTTTGAAATTAGAAAAATGTGCCAGATACTGTTATCTTATCATCATCGCAAGGGCCAATCACAATACACCACTGCAGTAACTCTTTTCACTGAAAGATATTGAATGCATATTTACAAAAAACCCCACAAAATCATGAGATACCGTAACCGTGATGCCTGTAAATATTACAGAAGAAGTTGTGTATGTGAAGTGATCGCATTTAAATATCTAACTCATAATACTATGGGATGGTATGAAATACTGCCATTTTTTTCTGGGATGCAAATGTTCCCTTAGCTGCTGAAATCAGAAAACTACTAGTGACAGGGCACAGGGTTTTTCACGTGGTCAGGTCTCTAAGCCAGGTTTATTATAGGACTGTCACTATTTTATTTTTGCTGCTATGATCAGACAGTTCCCACGTGGTCCAAATCAGACAGAATCCTATTAAGCTGGGTGACAGGCTCAGGTTTGCCCAGTTTAAATGTAGGTGCCTAAATGATGCTCAGAAGCTACATGGACAGTTGTCCCCGGATTCCCTTTGTAATAATCAATAGAAAGATAAGTACTTTCTGGAAGGCAAATAATCTAAAATCTAAGAAGGCTTCTCTGAGTGACTGACTGACCAATCAGTGATTTATGCAAAGTAAAATGAACAATAAAATCACATTCTGAGACCATATTTATATACCACTTTCAAGGATGAGCTGACTCCAAATATCTCTTTCTGCTGCTACTAATTTTTGCAAAGCAGCAACAACAGGACCTGAGGCCCAGCCCCTCGACTCCTGGGATGTAAAATTTAATCAAAGGAAGGTATTTTTAAAAACCCCACAAACCTAATGATAAAAAGGCATATGTTGAAAAGAAAACCCAAGTTAAATAAACACAGACAATATATTTCCATTATGTGAACACACTGAGTTTGAAACAAAGAGGACTCAAACATTTTTTAAAAAGCCAAAAGTTTTCTCTACTGAGAAGGTAATTTGGAATTTTCAAAGTTAAAACCACACAGACATCTGAGCTGCAAAGTTTACAGCAACTGACTGTGCCGTTGACTTGTTATTTGAGAAATGAGGAATGTCTGACTGATAACAGAAAGAAAACAGTTTTAGCAAAGAAACCCACGTGTCATAGGACTATCCAGAAAAAAGGAGAGATGGAGGAATAGTCCATCAGGGCTGAATGACTTACCATGCTGAAGAATTCAAATAAATTCTTTTCTCAAAAAAAATAACATGCAAGAAAGAGCTTCCCAATTAACAGGAAGCATTTTGCAATTAACTCACTCCTGTTATCATTTATCTTCACTTTCCTAGTGCATCTTCCAATAAAAAACCCTACCAAAATCTGTACAAAAATTTATGAAGTTAAAAATTTACTTTCAATATTGCACTTACATGAGATAGCTTTTCCAAATACAGTAAGCTTGTTTTTTCATCTTAAAGTACATTTACTAGCTCTGTGGTTAGCTGTTATAGATTTTGCCAGGAAGTTAGCAATGTCTCATAAAATACTGAGGCTTATAAGACTTTGCCTTGAGATTAAAATGACCTTTTGAACAAAGCAACAGGATGTGTCTCCTTACATTAAAATATATTACATTTTGATGATGATTAATGTGATCTCTGAATGTAAGAATTTTGCCTCCAAGGAATAGATAAGGCACCCTAAAAAAAGACTGTAAACTGAAGATTCACTTGTTCACTTCCTACCTAGAATGTGCTTCCAACAGCATGTTACCATGTTACTAGAAACCTGGTAAAAAGAGCACCTAGATACACATGACAGAAAAACTGAGATTTATATCTAAATTTTTTCAATTGAAACCTATCTTCATGAGTCACAAGCTTATGGTCTGAACTGAGGCACATATTAGGTGCATGAATCGCTAATCATGACCATCTTAAATGTTCTTTATATGAGGAGCTCTCTGAATTGATGAATTCATAATAAAACTGGCTAATGGTTCTCTGTGTATATATGTGCTGATAGTAGTGTTTTTGTAGACACAATGGCTTAATGATATAAATAAAGAAAAATGGTAGCTTTCTTACTTGCAATACCAGGGGATTGTATTTTTTGACCCAAGAAGAGTTTGTCAATCATACAAAATAATTTCTTTTCAAAGAAATCATACAAAGTAAATTCCAGCTTTATTGCTGAAGTAAGGAGACAGATGAGACACAGCACAGTGATTAACTAATAGACTAAGATACATGTATACCAGTGGATGGTAGTTTTCAACAAATATATTTTCAATCAGGGACATTTTATGAGGAGTAAAATTAATTTTCTTTTAATTTTTGTTGAAGATTAACAGATTCCTCCCAGAAACAGTGCAGTTTATTTTATTTACCCTGTGTATGAACACTAGTATTAATAAAATCTGGAACCATAGGACCAATTTCTAGAATAAAGGCAAATTGGTGATTTTGGTCAGCTTACGCTTAGATTTGGGCTATACCTATCTTTATTAGCAAGAGTTAAAAACAAACCTGAGAAAAAGGTCTGTTTTCAGCTGTATATGTTTTTGTTTTCAGCAAAGGTATGTCCTGGCACAGTGTTTCTTTTAACATCTATAGCATTCACACTTGCAAGCTAAAAAAAAAATACTTTTGGATAGGAGGTAAAGACAAAGGCTGTGATCTGCACGTTGCCACATATTCTTTTAATAAAGTACAGTATTTTCTTTCACAAAATTGTGCTCCTGAATAAGTAATTTCTGTAAGCTGTGGTATGGGAATACTATAGCTTGTAGAGATGAGCACTGGGGTCCACTTAAAAGCTGCCTTTGAAATAGTAATATGAGACTGTTTTTCCCAATCATGATATAACCTGAATCTGCTTTTAGCCCTCAAACGTATGATCATCAGATGCTAACAGGATATTAGCAGGATGGTATTTGAGGCCTGGTGTAATGAGCTCACCATGTTCCTTTAGCAGTGAATCTAAGATTACCTGCAGATTGTCCAAGATGATGCGGAGGGACTGAACTTGACGCCGGACTGCTCCAGAGAACCTTTCGTAAGTTGATGCATCATATTCACTCATCTGAATCTCTTTCAATCTAAAGCAAAGTACAGGGAGCTAAGAACAGTTTAGGAAACATGCGTATCATCCATTTCCATAAGGAAACTAGAAGTTTACTTGATAACAGGCAAATTCAGACTGCAATAACTAGACACAAGAGACAAATCAAAGAAGTTGCAGCTCCTTTTCTGAATTTTTGAAAAGGCAGGTGATCACCAATGTCTACAGGGATGGCATTACATTAAAACTTATTAAAGTTACTAATCCTTTGTCTCTTTTCTAATCTGCTTTAACATTTGGGAAGTAAATCAGATATTCTGAAAACTGTCATCAAATTCTAAAGGTTTTATTGGCTCAGGTGTTGCTATCTGTACATAAAAGGATCATGAGTGTCTAATCATTACTTCATCGTCGGAGTATTTTAAACATATCATGATCCATGCTTTAACATAAAGGTTAAGTAAAGACACGCTATAAAATCTGTCCTTGAAGACCTATAACTAGTAACTCTGTCTCAAATACCTATCTTTGTGCTTTCACAAAATGATGAAACCTCAAAACAAAGAAGTTTTAAATAAACATTAACAGGAATGTGCTCCATCACAAAAAAATGAGTCACGTCACTGAAGATTATTCTGCCCAGAATGAACTATATATGGATAGTAAAATATGTATAGGCTAGTTGTATTTCTAATTACAAGGTTTTTAGTATCATCACAAGTTACTTGCCAGGAACATGCAGTATATATGAGAATTGCTGTTTAGATTAGCCCTTTGGTGATGATATTAAAATCAAAAATCAAATCTCTGTTGTCCTTAGTATGACTATGTCTTTTTCTGTTTTGAATTTTGCATAGACATAGTCATTATAGACAACTATTATTCACTAGAGGCATGAATCAGGGCAATACACTTAATGATATTAATCCTACCAACAGAGTTCAGTTTCTTCATATCAAGGAAGAAAACATTTTGTTTCAAAAAAAAACCAACCCCTCACGTGCAGAGACAATTAGTTAGACTCTACATCAATCCACAGTGAAAACTAGTTCAGAAAAATACCATGAAAATTACTGAATCTATTGAAGAGCAGCTGCTAACTTCATTCTACTGAAACAGGGCAAGTTAAAACATTTTCCACAAGAAGTACTATCTAGCCAGGAAAACAATCAATAGCTTTGGTATTAAAATTCTCCCTTCCAGATAATCATGTATAAAGAACACAGTGAAATTTGCGGTCCCCCTTATCTTTTTTCTTCAGCCTGAGGATTCTAACCTCCCTACTCTTATCTGTTAAGTTCCCACAACTATACAAGAGGTACAGAATAATAACTCAACTCAAATGTGGCTTCAGAATAGGCTACATTTATGGCTGGTACATGCCAGCTCACTGCTTTTAGCAGGATAAAAATTGTTATCTCATGTACAGAGACTCAGATTTTACAGGACGCAGCTGCACTCTTTCCACAACATGTAGCAGGATCCAGGAATTTCCCTGAGCATCAATTTTGTAAATCACCACCCAGGCAGGTAGTAACTCATCAAGGCGTGCCATGTCTGTCTGTGTGCACAGAGATGGACAGTATCCAAGACCATACATATAAATTCTTTCTATTATGAAGCAAACAATAAGCAATTTTGAAGAATGGAGGTGTAGAAAGGGTTAGAAGTAGTATAACCTACTAAACCCCTCCCATAAAGCATCAGGAAAAAAGAAAAAACAAACCCTGCCTTCTCCCTGAAAACAAAACCTTAAGTGACTATATTTAATTTCTATTTCTGTATGTTGCTTATGTAAGTTAAATCACTATTAAAAGGTATTTTGCCTTTCAGGGTCTTTTGTTCTGAAGCACTGACATAATCTATACATTTTCCCTGTCTTGATTAATTACTAATGCTCTGACAGCAACACTAAATGCTTCAGGTAATTTACTAATAAAAAAATGATTAAAAAAGAAACTTGACCTGAATGCAAAAGACGCGTTGCTGTTTTTAAATAAGGTGATTCATGTGCAATGTGTGTTCTATACTTAACAGCCTAATTATTTACACATCAGTTGAAGCAAATGGCAAATCTCACCTGCTCCTCACAGCACCCAGATTTAGCCCCTGTTGTGAACCATTTTTTTAGCAGCAGCAAAATGTTGGCTGATTAAAGTTGCTTTTAATTTTATTTGCTCTGATGTTTTGCTCTGTGTCTAGCACTCTCTACTTTCAGACAGATACACTGAATACATCCTGGGCTGAAACATAAAACTCATTTGGAATGACTGTCAATATACCAATATGTTTTGATTTTTTTTATACAAAGTACAACTTGAGAGTTGTGTGGGTGGAAGAAATCTGAGTCTCCGTGCACAGTCTAGGAGATAGTTGATCAGTAACCATGCATTCCACTAATGCTGGGGAGATCTGTGGTTTGTCTAAAAGCCTCTGCTGTGCCTCTAATAGTTCAAATAATTTCACCATTTGGCTATAGGTATTTCAAACAGAAGCAATTGGCTTGTAATGGTCCATTTTGAAGGACATTTGTCAGGTGATGAATTCTTAACAACATACAATCTGCATTCATCACAACTCAAACAAACCTTCATATGGTGGATCCCTTTTTAAAAAAGATAGATACTCACATCAGTCTCCTTATCCACCTAGCTATGTTTCACTCTACTAAATCACATAATTGTTTTAAAAGTGGGGCTTAATTCAATAAAACATTCTATGTATCTTGTCCAGAACCATTAAACACATGTTGATAAACTCTGTTAAATGATAATGATCAAGGTAAGGCAGCCGATAAATGTGGTTAAGAAAAGACAATTCTTTTTAGCTATCTTTTTCAAATTCTGGGAGAAGGAAGGAAGGAAAAATAAAGACATTCACATTACCTCTGTTTAAAGGCCTTTTCACCCATCTCTCGAGCTGCTCTCTTAACCTCCTCTGGAACAGCATCCTTTTCAGCTTGAGATATCTGGTAAACGTTGTGACCAGCATCCAGTCGATATGGCCCACCTTTGCCACCTAACCCAGCAGTGTCTCTCCCACCTAACATGCAGAGATAAAAAATAATATGGATTTGATAATAAGTAAGAACACATCTTCTTTAAGCTTCCTTTGTCATATCTACAGATGTTCCAAAAATTCTGCCAACAATCCTCAGTAGAAATATTTATTGCCAAAGACTTTCAAAACCCAAGAGCTATCATGGTTAAGAAGAACTTCATTGGAATATTTGTCTTTATAGTCCCCTGAGACCAGATGGATAAAGGTTTCCACCTTGTGCAAAGGGGACTATAGATCATATGTCCTGCATATCTCCTCAGAGCTCCTTGTTCTTCAAGCCATTCATTCAGACTCTGTCTTCTCCCTGGTTAGTTTACGCTGCTCCCAAACCACTTTATCTAGTGGTCACTATTGTGCTCTTTCAGAATGAGGAGGCACTTTGCCTATTCTGTGTGCCTTTTGCCTACACTAGCTAATTCGCTGTGGCTACAGAGACATAGAAGAGAATGGCAAATGACCTAGTTTTTATGGTTGCAGGATTCTGGGGCTCTATAGGGTGAATGAAGAGAAACAACAACAAAATGTAACTGAAGCAGAGATCTGCTATAAACAGTTTAAGCTACACACCGCAAATATTACTTTTCATGGGCAATAAAGTGACCCTGTATTGAGTAAAATAGCTCTAAGCAGAGGGTGGCCTTGTATAAATCCATTTTTGACTGGCACAGCATCTCCCTTAGACATCCTTCAATGATGCATTAAAAAATAAAGAAAAGAATGGAAAACCTGTTCCACCAGCCCAAGTATTTCCACCAACGTGCGGCATGTTGGCTGGATCCACTTTTCCATGCTTGGGGGAACTAACATCCAAACCACTGTCCCTCTGAATGGTTATCTGTAAAAGAGAAAACAGAGCTGTAAATCTCTCTTATAGTCAGAAAAACCACTCAACCTAATAATAACATACTAGGTCTACTGAAGAGCTCTAGGAACAAAATTAATTCACAAAGTGCAATATCCCACCTGCTGAAGACAACACGATTAAGAAGAGTAAAACAGGGCTTCCAAGTGGCACATTAGACCCACCACAGATCTAAGGCTACTGCCCCATCTCAGTGAGTCTTACTGACACTAGAAAAGTGCTTACTGATAATTGCCAACCATAATTCAAAATCCCCCATCGTAGGCAGGACCGCCTGCTTCTGAAAGCTTCTCATGGTACTGGGAACACCGGGCTGCACATCCATTCACAAATTTCAAGCACACCCCACCACAGCTCCCATGCTTTATTGGTGGGCAGACTGGTCTTCCTTTTGTGAACAGAGACTAAAGAAAGGACGTGCTCTTCTCTGAGGTTTATCAGTTCAAATGACATGCTCACGTAATCCTGAACTTCCCTGCCATGACCACAAGAGTCTACAGCAGTAAGTTTTCTACGCTTGTCCTACTGACTGCCATCTCCCCGTGGATTCACCGTGCAGCTGAACACCCAGCAGCTGCCAGATGGTCGGGGCTGAGTCACTTCAGGCTGGGGCTGGATTTAAGTGGGTGACTGAAGGTAAAAATACTTCTTCCCATTACCATCTCTGAGTCATGTAGTGAATTGATTCATGTGTAAACTGCCCTTCAGTTGCTAATCTTCTGTAATTTAATGCCAATTGTTGGTTTTTTCTTTAATGAAATTCAATGGCAGAGATGTAAAATTGATGTCTTTAACCTCTACAAATTAATTTCCTTCTCATCAAACACAATGCATTTAATTCCCTGATGAATTTATATGCCCCAATAACTACAATTTACTGTTTTCAGAGAAGTTCCCTGGCATTATCAGGATATTCACTGGGACTGTAGAGCAGTTTAATCCTTGAATTCACTGTCTTGCAGACTCAACTTCATGCTGACATGAATTCCATACATGTTTTCAAACTGAAAACACGTGCTCTAACAACAGCGTCTTGGCAGCTATTCAAAACATCATTTTCTTTCTCTGTATAGAATTTATATTAATTCAAAGAGATACAATACATCCTCTGTGAACCATGTCATTAGTGTAAAATCAAGATCTAATCTGATAAATTACATTAATTTAACGTTTCTATATGAAGAAAGACACTTAACCACAACAGCATGTCATCCTTAGGGTTGTACATATTTCGACTTGTAAGATTTCCTCCAAAATAAACAGTCCTTTCTTTTGCATAACACGTAGATTTCAAGGCTATCAAAAACATGGGTCAACAAAAATAGCTGAACTAAGTTTAAAATAAAATCATAAAACCAAAACTGTAGTGTCAGCCTCATGAATCAAACCAAAATATTATTCTGTAAAGAGAAACAATAAAATGATGGAAAATCCTTTCCTTTTTCATCCTTTTGGGTTTTTCATAGAAAAATACTCAAAATTCTGCAAAAGGAAGCTCTGAGGCAAACATAAGCATAATCAGTACCATATTCTATTTTTGTCAAGTTTTTCCATTTAAAAATGTTACCAAATATTTTGCTATACAAATATTGTTTAATTTTTGAGTGAAAAGTTCCATAGACAACAGAGCTTTGTTGCTCACATATTTCTCACATATAATAAGTTGTTCACAAATATTTTTAGCACATATGTCCTGGGTAAGTTTCTAACATAAACCTATTTTAGAATGGTGTTGATCTGATTAAGGCAGATATTTCCAACTTTGAAACAGCAAGTGGTTAATAGAAAATCTTTTATTTTATAATGATTTGTGACTTTTATTCTTAAAAGTACATCAGAACACCCAACAGCTGACTTCTATTAAAACTAAAAAAAGTTGCATGAGAGAAAGAAAAAGGGACAAGTGGTACAATCTATCACAGCTTAAGCGTATGACCTCCTCATTAATTTTTTAAAAATATAGTTAATAGGGTACTGGCTTAAATAATTGAAAATTTAAGGATACTAGAATGGAACACAACCAGCAAACGTGTAAATGTCATGTCAGTGAATTGCAGCAGTTTCATTCATTTACTTCTTTTATAAGTATACACAGAAAAGGTATTAGAATTTTGCTACATCTGAATACTTTTTTATTAGCACTAGTTTGCTGAGATTTATTTCTTTTATAAATTTACCATTTGCTTAGAAACTGCATTAAATTAGCATACTCTAGGATCCTTTGAAGAAAATCCTCAGATGCATTTCTTTGGTTTTTCTTTGAGCTCTTAGATAATTCCATTAGTGACTTATCCTTTTTTCCTCCCCATCCCTGTCTCCATAGAAGCATTTCAAGGTGATTTTACAACTAATAACTTCTCTCTGCTCTGAAGGTGCCTCTACAAAGTAAAAGTTAAACTAGCAATTGACTAGACATTAGAATTGAAAATACGTTTTTGAAAGAAGTGAAGAGTAAAACACCGAGTTTGTATACGAGTTGAGAGAGGAAGGATGAGAAAAAAAAACCCTGAAGACAAAAACTTTTGGACAAAGATACATTCTTCAGCATGACAAATATAAAGAGATGGAAGAGTATAAAGAGATAAGTCACTCATCTGAGGGCTGGAGGGATTCTTGATGTTAGAAACTGTTGGAAAAGTACATTTAAGGGGGAGGATCCAAAACTAGATGTATTGTGAACCCGGCAAACTAAAAGACAGTAGAAAAATCTAGTTTGTCTGGAGTGAGAAGGAAGACAAGAAAAACAAGTACTGAAAGTAGAGACAAAGCTCAAATAAATCTAACAAATCCATAGGAACTTTTCCAAGCTTGTCTGCTTGGAATTTCTAAACCTATTTAGATTTCTCTTAATGTTGTGATGCATATTTTCCAAACACATAAATAATTTGCTTGCTTTAAAGTTGACCTGTCCCCTCCTGAATACCTTCCGTTTGAATCTATTGCAAGACTTCTATCAACTTTGTTTCTTTCAGCAAGAGTTTAGACCAAGCACCTCTTTTTGAGAGAAATCTGTGCTCTTTCTAGCGACACATGCACTGAAAGGCGCTATTCATCCCCGCATTATTGTGAAGATTTCATACTGCCTGGTGTGCATGTCACAGCCTTGTAAAACAACAGACGAATTCAGGCTAGTAGCCTTGAGTTTCAGCCATGAGGTCAGAGTAGAAGAGCTGGAAAAACTGTGAAATTTTCCTTCTGAGACTTCCTTTAGACTTCCAAAATAACCACAATTTCCAAAACACAGGGCACACATGTGTCAGTTATGTATTATCTAAACTTGTTTATACATATTGGTGATTCATGATCAGAGCATGAAAACAGTTTTCCATTGCCTCTTTGGGCAGGTTCTTCTTCAAAGTTCTCATCACACACTATTCTCTGTAAAGTCATCGTCAATGATCTTAGTTTGTGGTTTACAATCTTGCTCTGCCCTTCTCTTTGACTGTATTGTATTCTCAGGCACTTGCACCAATGGGTGATGGATGCATTTGACAGGACTTTGTGGATGGAGTCTTCCAAAGTCAATGAAGCCAACAAACAAAAATTGTATGTGAGAAGAACCTGAATACTGCAGGTCAGAAAGATGTTAAAGGAATATGCTTTTCTGAAGAGGCAATGGCATGAAGGAAGCACTTGAGAAAAAAGGAAATGAAGATACAGCAATTACCAAGACTTGCTAATGCTTTGACTAATTTACTAGTCCTGCCTCTTATACATCCCTTCACTCCTGACAGCAAGGGCAGCCAGACAGGAATAGAACTGAACTCTCATTTTACATTCAGTGAGAGATACGTGGCCATCTGAACAACTTGCTTTATATCACTTCCATGAGATACATGAACGGATGCCAAAGTGGTTTTACGTGTCTACACTTCATTATTTTTATTTTTTCTGACAACACTGGGATTCTAAAAGCCAGCTGAAAAAGGGAAACCAATACAAACATTCAGCCTGGAAAGTAAATGATCCTATCATCCTTCATATAGTAATATAAAGAAGATAAAGAAGCTCAGAGGAGCCAATTACATGATTTGATGCACTCCACAACACAATGAAACCAGGTGTTTCACATCTGTGTCCTATTTATGCCAAACAGCTATTAAATGCATACCAATATGTAATAGCAGGCACTCTGAAGATGAGTCAAAGGCTGGTAGCTTTGTCTAGACTTCAGCTGGTCAGGCAAACTATGGTAAGGGAATTTTATGCCATGTACTAACCAAATCTTACCCATGTTTGGAAATGGATCTAGAACGACATTCATGTCACTTAAGTCAATGTGGGGTTGAATTCTATTGAATTCTAACGTGAAATAATCTAATTTAATAAAATTAACCCCTGGAGAGTAAGAAAGCACTGGCATACATCACAGTTTGACACGTTTATCATCCCCCAGTAAAAGACAGGAGGTGAATTTGCTGAGGATCACCCAGCTGACCCAGATACAACGTGCATTGCCTCTACAAGACACCTCACAACTGTAGGAAGAAAGGAGTTTGCAATAACCCATTAACAGAAGTGTGTGAATTATGGGCAGGGCTGCTGTACTTGATTATTAACATGATTTATGTCCACACTTACATTAGCACTTCATTCTAATATGCGCTGTTTTCACAATTACAGCACTTCCCTTTTGAGCTCAGAATTCATTTTCTCCTAGTATCTTGCAAACAAATCCCTCAGACTCCACAACTAAAACTGACCAAAAGCCTTATCAAATTTAGCTTCAGCTGATTTCTTACAAGTGAGCTTAACAATATTTTAGCTCCCAGTAATCTTGATCATTCATTGCAATTAAACTGAGAAGAAAAAAATGTCTTTAAAATGAGCTTCACCACCTCAAAGGCAGTCTCAAGTAGAGCAACTGTGCATTTCTGTATCTTAACAAATGCTGGTTACTGACAATTTGCTTGTGCCAAGCAGATAAATATAAAAAAAGTAATGATAGCCAGTCTTCAGCATGTCACATTTATATGTCTGATGGGAATAAATTAATTAAATTGTCTGACTTTTTATGAGATGGTTTTAAGGAACTATTCAAAGTGCATCTAGACTGAACATACATTGATTTCTCTATTATAATGCGCTTATAATAGTATCCAATTTAATAAGTAAAAGACACAATTTAATAAGTAAAAGACATTTCGGTATGTCTATTATTTAATCACTCATGTTCAGAGTATTCATGACCTTCAACACTGCCATCTTTTCACTCACACATTTTAAGCCCATACATCAGCTCCTCATTGTTCAAGTCTGCTACAATAAACTAAAGACTAAAATTACAGGAGTTATCTTTATTGCGGATACAGGGAAAGAGAGATGGAATCTCATTTCCTGCTGTATTTTTCCACTTCAGATTCTCTTTATTCCTGGGAGTTTCAGGCAAGAGATAAAACCAATGACTCTTGCTATCTTGGACATCCATACCTCCATTAAAATCTTGTAAAAAGCTCTCTCAAACAAGGGGCAGAACACATACTCAGGATTAACTACTGGCAGAAAAAGAACTTGTGGTTACAGGTTATGAAATATCTTTTAGACTTTGTAAGTCAAACTCAGGCCAGGTTGAAAACATTTCTTGTTTGAATAGAAACGTAAAAAATGAGTGATGCCTTTCAGTGAGATGTGAAGGATTTTTTTCTTGATGCAGTCTGGGATGCATCTCTGATGTGGACTGAATTTTTTGGTCATAGATATTCCTGTCACCCTACTGTGTACATGACAAGCTTCTGTTCCACATAAAGAGCTGGCTAAAGAGTAGATGGTCTTTTGATACAGCAGCTTACTTTTGTATTCCGATGTGGTTAACTTCATTAAAATTCCTGAAGGGTGCAAGATGTGTCAGTGCCTCCCATTCATTCAGGAGTGCTTACCAGAAAAACTCCTTTGCAGTGCTTACAGCAACAAAAGTCAATTTCTTCCTGAGGATTGGGAAAGAAACCCTGGTTTCCAATGGAAGCGAGCTGCCCCACATACAGGGGAACAGAGCCTCCCCCTCTTAGTTTTAATATATTTGTCCCTACCAGGACTAATTTATATCTAGTCCTCTTAAGCAAATCACAATGCTGATTTTAATATTCCAGATACAACTTAAAAAAAGAGGGGAGAACCAGGCTAACATCCTGCAGATGTAAAGGGATATAATTTGTACTTTAAAAAATTGACTATATTTCTATTTCTCAAACCTCCCCAAGTCAAGATTTTCTTACATTTTTGGGTATGTTTAAACAGAGTTGGCCATTCCTTACAGGATTTTACATCTTCATAATAGAAAGAAAAGGAATTCCTCTTGGTTGTGTGTGGTGACAAACAAGTAACCATTCTATTAAGCTCCTTTAAGCTTCTTTGGAGCATTCCACACACAAGACATTTACTAAAACTGAAACTGGCACAATTTCAGGAGTCACAACTTAACAAACACACACGAATGGGTAAAATGTCGTTTCATAAAAACACAGCTGCATTATTTACAGCTGTAGAGAATATTTATGTAGGAAGAGTTTTTAAAAGGAAAAAGCTGAAATGCTGAAACAGTAACTATTTTCACAAGCACTTATTCTGGTATTTGTAATAACACTGAGTAATTGGGTGTTTCTTACTGCTGATCAGAAAGATTTCAGGTGCAATAGAGTTCACATGATTTAGGTTCTTAGTTTAACTCAAGTTAACTCAAGTTTTACTCAAGTTAATTAATCTGTGCAGCAGATTAATTAGTTGTGTCAGTAGACAGTACTGGAAAGTAGGCAGAGGTAGGAAGGATTTAGACTGGCAAGACCTCATTTGTCATTTATTCTTTTCATGATGCATGAAAAAACCCTAAACCCTGCTAACATGCAAATTAGAAGATATCCACTCTTATCCTAGCATACCTGGGACACAGAGGGAAAGAATTAATTTCCTATTTTGCCTTTTCATTAATATATGATATATTAAACAGGGCAGTTTATAATCAATGAAGAATATGTGTTACTTTCCATACAATGTAATAAATTATTGTTGGAAAATATGAATTACATGAATATAAAAGCACTACAAATACTACAAAGTTAAAATATCAATATTTTCTTAAATAGTTTGCTTTCTTCATTAGCATTGTGGACAAAGATTAGGCATGTCAGAAGATCATTGCAGGAAAAGAAAGTAAAATGTCTTAGACTTTTGTCCTACAGGTGATTTGGGAGATGTTAATTTCTTCATCAATATCAGTGTAAAATCTTTTATCAGAAGCATACATTACTATGAAAGAAAGCAGACTTTGGCTGTAACGAAACATGACTATTCTCCAGGTGAAAAAGGCATTAAATAATCCATTCCACAGAGGTACAAAGGATTAGGAAATGTATTCCATGGAAGGCAAAATGTACTTCAACAGACATGCAAAAGGCTGGTTTTGCACTGAAACAAATCTTTGTTTTCTTTTATCCCTCCCCCCACCCCTGCCAACAACCTTAAAACCTCAGTGTTACCCCAGGCTGCAATTAACAGGTCACAAGAACATCCTTTCCTCCAACATATTCGTGTTGCTGCTGCTGAAGAATTTACATATTATTTTCTCAAAGAGAATATAAAAATTCTGCATCAGGCAAATCAAAGACTAATCTGCCAGTTCCACGGTGGTTCTATATTTTATTGTAAAACTGATTCTACCAAAGATAGAAAGAAAATGTTTTATAATCTACTTACAGAAACTAGCGAGAGAAAGGCAAAAAAACCAGGAAAAATAAAATCTAATGGCTTCTATTACTTTTACTTTTAGCTTATCATATACGGTTTTTTTTTGATGTGCTAAAAATTAAAACCATAATCTCTGTTTACATCAGCAACACAAAATTGAGTTCACAAGTAATTTTTCCCCAGAAAGGGACATTCAGTATTAGACAAGACAATAATAATTTATGAAACATACTCTGTGTCTTCAATTGTATTCTGAAGTGAAAAAACATTAGTTGTACTGCAGTATAAAATATATTTAATAGGTTTTTTCTTCGGTCATTTTGGCTTCATTTTGATTCTTTATCTTGTCTGTAAAATTTTGCAAGAACTCAAAATGAACTAATGAAGCTTCATGCATTATCTGACTCCAGTGAACATTTGTCTCTAAAAGTAGCTCTTAAAATTCATACAGGAATTAAACTGCTGTCACAAATAGCAAAATAATTCAAAGCACCACAGCTGTAATGGAATTTTGGATTTCTAAAATAAAAGTGAAATCACAAGTAGGTCAACCTGGGTGGGGAAAGAGGTAGATTTGGAGTGAAACACATACAAAGGGCTATCTGGCTTGCAAATTAAGTTTTTATACACCAGCTAAAAAATCCAGTTGTTGCTGCTGTGGGCGGGTCTTCGTTTGAATTAAATGCTGTCACTCAGAACCAACTCATAAACTCTGCCGCAGTAGATGCATTAGAGTCTTTTGCTCATGAATATGTACTCCGCGGCTTAAAAGCTGGATAAACTAAATGAAGAGAAAACAATGTGTATTTGCTTTCACCTAACAGATCCTCCATTATGTTAACATCGGTGTAAATTCCATTTGCCTCTGCCATTATTAAAATCTACCTAATCAATCACAAAAGACGTGAGGGCATCACCTTGTTAGCATGCGAATCCACTACAAAGTATAATCAGAGCACACGGACAGTGTCTGGCTTGATTATTTATGATGACTACTACACACCCCCCGAGATCAATGAACTCGGAAAACACTGAATTCTAGTTTCTTCTGCTGCAGCCTGAATAATCAACAGCCAGAAAGATGGGATAAGTGAACACACTCTGACAATTTGAAATATTCTGAACAGAAAACCGCAGGGACATTGCACAGTTAAAAGAAAGTTGAAAAAAATTACACATAGAAGCAGAAACCCCTTATTTTCTACAGACTTAGGACCTTGTCAAATCTGTCCTTAAGAAGCAGAGAAATAAGTTATTAATGATAACTATGTTGTTTTGTTTTCTAAAGTAAAGCCTCCGATATTTAGCACGATTGTAACAGAACAGACGATTTAAATTTTCATTACATTTCACTAATTAGGGAACAACTTTCAAAAGGGCAGAGTTATTAGTATGCATTTGTCTCACTGGGGGAGCAGGATTTCACCGGTGTTGGGAGCTCCAGCCTTTACATCATCAATGTGCACTGCCATGGGGCTTTTGAGATCTGCAAGATGGTGTGGTGAGGTTCTTATATTTTCTCCCAAGAGAACTGTGGGCTTTCACAGGAAGGCCAGAGGAAGAAAGAGGAACTTTGTGCTGGATCTGACAGAAAGTTAATGTTATTTCCAGTCCTGCTTTTTGTCTGTCTGCTCTAATTAGACTGGAAGATCTTCAGGAAAGGGAACGTATTTTAGCTGTGTTTGTATAGTGTTTCCACCAGGGGCTTCATTTCAGCTGAAGACATTTATATGAGAAAAAGTACCTGACAGAATCAATGATTTTCATCTGAGTCGCTTTATCCAGCAGAGACTTTGAGAGACACAAACTTAATGAGCTCTGTGCGTTCATGGCTTTCTAGTCTTATGTTTCCCCATACTTCAATGCCTTGTCTCAAGGGGTGGTATACGTCTGCTACTCCTCGCTTTGCTAAAATGAATCATGAAGTCTAAACCATGTATTTGGGGTTCACGGATCTCACAACTGCAAACACTATCAAACTATACCTTGCAAGCCACTTGCTACAATATTTTAAGTTTTTCAGGATCCCGCACAGGACTGCAAATGCCATCTTATGATTATTCCAAACTTACAAAAATTCTCTATTGCATATATTTTTCATAATTTATGGGATTTGAAACGACAATGAGGGTGACGGAGCCCTGGAACAGGCTGCCCAGGGAGGTCGTGGAGTCCCCTTCTTTGGAGATTTTCAAGACCCACCTGGATGCAGTCCTGGGTAACATGCTCTAGCTCTGGGCAATCCTGCTTCAGCAGTGGAGTTGGACTAGATGATCTCTATGGTCCCTTCCAACTCTAAAAATTCAGCGAAATTCAGTATTTAAGAGAGGAGCAAAATCACTTTTATTAGCTCACCGGTGCCCTCACGTGGTGAGAACAAATACTTGGTCTAAAGTAGAAAATAGAGAACTGGGGATGGCGGTAGGAAGGACTGGCCTCTTGCTAAAGGTTCTGCTTTTATCTGGAATCAAGAACTCCAGCTTTGCCCAGTTAACTCTTAACATCAGCAAAAAGCTGGATTTTGTTAAACTGTTATAAATTGAAAAATAAATTAAAATTGTCAGCATAGATTAAAGTAGATCCTGAGCTGTAAATATAAACAAGTGGGAATCACAAGCTCCTGAACCAATGACTCTTCAGATAAACATCCAACCTAAAGAATAAATTTCATCAGATGAACTTGCATTATCCTAAGCTTTCAAGTACAAACTGTAGCTTCAGAAAATCAAAAGAAAAAAAGAATGTGTTCAGTAAGCCCCAAAATATTATTTCACTTAAAGGGTGAAAAATTATTAAATGCAGAGTTACTTGTGATTAGTTGAGTGGAATCGAGTATTTTGTAGAGTAGGGTAGATGGTTGGACTCGATGATCCCAAGGGTCTCTTCCAACCTAGACAATTCTATGATTCTATGATTCTATGAATAAAAATAGAGTAAATAAGACTATTCAAGGAAGGGAGGAAGATGATCATCACCCAAAGATGTGAGAGAACAAAATTACAGATTTTCTGGTCTCAGCCCAAAGAACAGAAAGAGGCATAAAGGAAACCACCTTCCATTTCTAAGAATCCATTTCCTTAAATCCATACATAACGCCTGGTACATTGGGGGTGGCATTTGGATCCAGCCTGCAGAGAGCTACGGGTAGGGTCCTCCCAGGTAAGCCAGGGATCTGAGGTGCCACTACGGGCACTGGCCATAGAGCAAGACAAACATCAGTGTTTGCTTCAGGGTGAGCTCCTCAGGCTCTCTTGGTGACAGCGGGAGCTCATACGCTCAGCTCAGCAGTAGGCACTGAGATGCCTACAGATCTGGTGATAGGTCCTACGTCGCTTAAAGCAAGGAAACCAAACTGCTTTTGCCTGTAAAAACTAAGCATTATTCATTAAGTACCACACACCTGCTGCTTTTTTGGACCTACTCCAGTCTTGAAATGACACAAAGAGCGCGATTCCTATATTCTCTCTATATAGCAATATATAGAATATATATTCAGCTATATTCTATCTCTATATCAGGCACATGCCAGCTAAATTAACTGCTCAGGTGCAAAAGCCAGACAAGGGGCAGGACTTGTGCCAACAGGTCTTTTAACCATCTGACTGCAGACAAGGACCTGACAAAAAGAGGGAGAAGTACTGTCACATTCCACATGGCTAATTATATGTGTAACACAGGGATCCCAAGAACTGTCTCCTAAATAAATCTAAAATCTCTTGCTCTAAATCGACTTCCCATTTCTGTTTATTACGAAATACAGTCCTTGAGGGATTCCTTGAGGAACTGCAAAGTTATGATGATCTTAGGTGATTTTAATTCAAGAGAGTCAACGTCCAGGTATGACAGCTGGGGAAAAAACCTGAACTTATGTGTATATGTGTGTGTATCAGTGTGTGCATGCATGTGTGCACATACATAAACACATATGTGTGTGAATCTATATACATGCACAGAACTTCATATGTACAACACCCTCCCCTTGATTTAACATGATTACATTTCTTCTAACTTAAAACAATAAATCTGACTTTTTTGGCAGTATGATTACTTTAAAAACATAGTCAACTTTGACACCAACACAGGGTTCAACACAGCTTTACCAGGAGTATAGGCAGGATAGGAACATATTTTAAATATATTTCTAATGATAGACCACACAAACCATAATAGCTACTTAGTGTTTGCCTCTGCCCCTATTAGACCTAAAGGTTAACTGATGGATTGCAGAAGAAAGTCTGAATGTTGGGAACTACTATGGAGTGCTGCAGAACTCATCAAAATGCTGTTTTTAGCAAAAAGCCCTTGCATCAGCAGTTAAGACACATGAAAAAAACACCCTTAATTTTTTTAGCCATTGGTGATGAACACATATACATTGCTGTCTTACCATACTGACCTGAACCATATGTTCATGTCTTCTAGCTGTTTGCATGACATAGAATAACTTATGTGTTCTGTTATCAATTTTGAGTGCTACTGTAAGACTGCAAAGACAGCCATTTAAAATCGGAAAAAATATCCATTTATTGCATTTCTGAAGTATTGCTGAATATGTCTTTACTGATCTCGGCTAAGCATGTTTCAACCTTGTGTGTTCTAGAGTTGACATTGGTTTCCTTAGGTGGCTGCACTGCATTTTTCTGCAAATTTTGGCCAATTTAAGGTATGTTTGTATTGACTACAGCATTCAAGGACATTCAAGCCACCCAGCTTGGCAACAGAGGTGCAAAGTATGTTTAAATGCCCTTATATATATATAATGTGTATATGTGTATAATGCATTTATCCCAGCTCTGACACTGCAGAGTAGACATACAGGGTGCACTGGAACAAATGACCTGCCTTTCTTATGTTTCAGTTCCCTCCTCTGGAAAGCAATGATAATGCTTACTGGTTCCAGATGTTGCAATAATTACATATTTAAATGTTTAGGGGTGTCTAAAGGGAAATAGTTATGGATGGATGAAGTAATTTTTTTCATTTCTCCATTTTGCTAGTTAAAATGATTCATGCTTTGTGGAAACACTATATCAGTAAAATGTTAAAGAATCACAGCAGAAACCAAAAGAACATGCCTCCAGAGCTACTGGGAAAAAGAATTGCAATTTTAGACAAAAGCATTCATTTTTGACAGAAAACTCTGCTCTCAGTCAATTCTCCAGGGCAAAAATATCTTGAATGAAATCTCCCCAGATCTCGATCTACAGCTTTTCCTATTCTTCACTTATTTCCTTTTAGTCTCCTTCTAATGCCAATGCCTAAAACATATCAAAATTATATCCAAGTCATGCTGAGTTGTCCACCTCTAGGATCTCTTCTAACAGAAGGAATCTGGGCCAGTACTGCATGAATTTCTACACACTTCTGCAGAACTGTCCCTACTGCATTTGCCAAGAAGCAAACAGAGATTTTTTTTCTCATTCATGTGTTTTTCTAGATTCTTTCAACCATCTCAGATTTCTGTGATGGTTGTGAACTCTAACTTGACTTAAATGTTCAGTTGTCTTTTGCTAGAAAATAGACAGATCAGGTCAAGTCACAAAAGCAAAGTGGGGGAAAAAAACATGAGATAACATTTCCAGGCTGCTTCTTGCCATATTAAGGACTTGTCCCAGTAAAGGTTTGCCCCAATACATGAACTATTAGATGCTATGTGGATGGTCTTCAATGACACGAAGAAATGTCTTTGAACCAGGTGGGTAGAAACCTGCCCTGAGGAGTTGTCAAGTGTCTGTTACACATTTCCTTTGGGCTGACTTACCTACAAAAAAGTACATGATCTTTTAAACTGAGTGTCGCCCGTCAGTCTTGAGACTAAAGAGCTGGGATGATGGAGATGTTTTAATATTCAGGTTCTACACAGTGCACACACTTGCTTATGGGTGCATACAGGTATAATTTTACTACCTGAACTGGAAGAAACTCCTGGTAGCTGAGCTATCCATGCCAAGTACTTTACCTATTTTTAACATCTGGTATTAGCAAGGCTGGTGCCCACTCTATTTGCATTTGCTGTGTCAGCTCAGTCCTACCATATGTGACCTTGGCATTTTATCATCTGACTCTGGATCATTTAAGAAGCCCACTTGAGCTTTTACAACAGATATAGCCTTCACCAAACATTTCAGATTCTTCAGTTTCTGAGAAAAGCACACACTATGCAGAACACTTATGTATCATAGAATCATAAAATACCAAGTTGGAAGGGATTTCAAGGATTATCTGGTCCAACCTTTCTTGGCAAAAGCAGAATCTAGACAAGATGGCCCAGCACTCTGTCCAGATGAATTTTACTAGTGTCCAGTGCAATGAATCCACCACTTTCCCAGGGAGGTTATTCCAGAGGCTGATTGTTCCCATTGTGAAAAATTTTCCTCTTGTGTCCAGTTGGAATCTCCCCAGGAGTAACCTGTACCCAATACCCCTCTTCTTTTTCATGTGACTCCTTATAAAAAAGGAGTCTCCATCCTTGTAGCCACTTTTTCAATACTGGAACACAGTGATAAGGTCTCCCCTAAGCCATCTTTTCTTGAGGTTGAAAAAACTCAGTTGTCTCAGCCTTTCCTCATATGGCAGGCTTCCCAGTCCTTTGGTCAGCTTTGTGGTCCTTCTCTGGACTCTCTCCATCCTGTCCACATCTTTTTTTTGTATTGATGGGGACCAAATCTGAACACATTATTCCAGCTATGTCCCGACAACCCCTAAGTAGAGTGGGATAATGACTTCTTTATCTCTGTTGCAAGCCCAGCATCTTGTTGGCTTTCTTTGCCGCAGCAGCACACTGTTCATTCACTTGTTGTCCACTGGAACATCCAGGTCCCTTTTCACAGAGCTGTTTTCCAGCTAGGTAGACCCCAGCCTGTGCTGCACCCCTGGAATATGTTTCCCCAGGTGCAAGACCTTACACTTGTCCTTGATGAACTTCATAAAGTTTTTGTTAGCCCACTCTTCCAGCCTATCCAGGTCCTCCTGCAGGGTGGCTCTCCCTTCTGAAGTGTTCACTTCCCCACCCAGTTTGGTATCATCAGTAGACTTCATCACAGTACAGTTGATCCCATCATCCAGATCACTTAGGAAGATATTAAGCAACATTGGGCCCAATATCCAGCCCTGGGGGATCCCACTTATTACAGGTTGCCAATTTATAAAGGAGCTATTTACCACCACTCCCTGGGTGCGACCTGTCAGCCAGTTCCCCACTCCCCACACAGACCTCTTCTCTAGACCATAACACGTGAGTTTCTCTAGAGGGAGGTGGTGGGGAACTGTGTCAAAAGCCTTGGAGAAATCCGGGTAGACAAAGTCCAGTGCTCACCCCACATCAACCGCGCAGGTTACTTCATAGTATCTCAGTTAGTGACAGCCTTGGCTGCAGTGATCACACTATTGTGGAATTTTGGAACTTACATATATTAGAATACATATATCATATATAAAAAAAAAATATATATTCATATTATATACTACATATTATTATGAATTATATAACACATTATATAGTATTATATATTACATGCAATATATAATACTTATATATAATAAATATATTATACATAAGATATGTTATATATAACATACACAAATTGAAGTCTCACAGTGCATAGCAGCCCCAGGGACCCCAAAACCCACTGCTGTCATCTTCTGCAGTAAACAACACTTACTGAAAAACAACAGCTCAACCATATCAGAATGTAATCAGTTTTTCCTATTTAATCTCTACCAACAGCCCTTTGACGCAAAAAGTAACACATTATCAATGTCAGCCTACTGCCATGAAACTTTAAAGGGCAAAATTTTAAAAATAAAGAGTCTTTCAAATTCTTTTCAGATATTTGATAAAGAAGTGACCTTGTTTTCAGAAACACCAAAGAGTGAAAAAGCTCAACAACTTTTGGATTTCAAATACAGTTCATTGCTTTAGAAAATCCAGCATTTTGTTTAGATATTGTGTTGTAGGCACTCCAATTTAATCATTTCAGAATACTATATTCATATTTTGAGTTTAAAACTTTAATAAAGGAAGAAAATTCCAGACCTGCCTATATAAACGCAAACCTACGTAAACATTAAACCTCATTTCCAGAAACTATTTTCGTAGTCTCAAGACTTCAGCAGTTTGAACACTGCTGAGCACATCAACAATATAAAACAAATGTGGACTGTTTTGAAGACTGCCACAACATTATATCAAGGGAGCCTAATTACTGATTATAAGTGGAACAGCTGTTTGTTTTCCTCGGTTTCATTGCTTATGTACATACAGCCTGTTTCTGAGATCTAATGTGTTTGTGAAAGCCAAAATGCAGCTCTAGAAGATAGTATCAATAGTTATAAACGAAGCCTAGTTGAAGAGTTGTTTCCACTTCTTTGAACTTATATTTATGTTGAAAGCTCTCTAATTCCTTCACCAAAAAGGGCTAATAAGCTTTGCTAAGCCTGTGGTAGCATTGAGGGATGCATCAATGACAGTTATCTAACACTGACAAATTTCTTAAGTGAGTTTCTGCTACAAGATGACCAGGAATGGTGTGGGTTTAGTTCAGGAATTAGAGATGCCCCATTAGACTCCAAGATACTTAACATGAGCATAAGCATGAAACATTATACAAAAGAAGGTGATTTTCATACCAGAACAAATACGTGGGTGCAAAATATCTCCAATTCTGTAACAACAGGTATCAGGAAATAGCTGCAGCTTTCTTAGCAAGATAATTCTCTAGAACAGGAAACACTGGAGTTCTTGCTATGTTTACCTTACACAGGGTATCTACATGAATATGTTTTCAAGCTAACTGTATCCTTCAGTTTTCAGAAGTTAATGGCTTAATAAAGTACTGCTTTTATGTCTAGGTCTGTTGAAAAATTGAGTTAAGTAGGAAAGGTGAAGGCCATTATCTCCAAATAGTAAAGTATAGAGTTTACACAGCAACTACATATTTATTATCTTGTTGGAGATGTACATATGATAAAATAAAGATTTAATTTATTGCTTATTGCTCCATAATGTTCTGGTAAACAAACCAGCTTAGCTCTCGATATCTTTCCATTTAGAGTAAAGTATGTAAAGTAGAGAAAAAGAAGTTAGTGCTAATGATGCAAGTCTGAAGATCACACAGGAGGATTTGTTTCAGCCCTTTAGCTCAAATCAAACAGTATACCTTTTTGAGCTCTGACAAACCACTGACTTGAGCTATACAACCTTTATTAACAGACAGAAAAAAGAAAGATACTCTAAGAAGACTTTACCCTTTAATGTACCCACTAATTAGAGAAGCAGACTGTCAGGAGAGGGAAATTCTACAACAGAACTTGAAAATTGCTGTGTGTGACTGTGGGAAAACTTCTTAGCCTTTTTTTTGAATGGCTACTTGACATTACTAGTTAAATGACTTAAAATTTTCTGATGACGTGTACTTTCCATGCCAGTATTCTCTAATATTTAGTTGACTAAGATTGACAGTATAGTAATACTGTTGAATAAAATTAAAGGTTATCAGAAAAAAAAATAAAAAAAAGATAAGAAGTAAAACTCTAACTCTCCTGGCTCTTTTAATTTCTATTAGGTAACTTGATCAGTAGAGGAAATTGGGCTGGTGTAAGCCCACTATATCTGACCATAAGATGGTGCTGGTGCTACTGCATTTGTAATAAAAATGGCAGTGGTTAAGCAACAAGCAACCACACAAACGTGCTACTGGGCAACAGCTTCCTCTTCTCGTTACTTTTATAAAAAGCATTTGCTGAGGGTCCAGTAACAAGAAGACATCAGTTCTTACACAAGTTTCTGTAACTGTGGAACATCCTGTAGAAAGGGAGCTCACAGTGGTGAAAAGAAAGTGAAAGAAGAGCTATGTTTTCGGCCTAATAAATCTTATTCACACTTAAGATAGCTAGAGATCAGGTTTAGAAAAGACTCAACCTGTTTTTCCATTCTAATGTACTGTGAAAGTGGTTACAGAAATTAATGAGAGAGAAATAATTGCAATTTTAGACAGAGACGGAATCTTTCTTGTGAAACATACAGAAGTTCCCCTAAAGCACATTTTTTCCTCAAAGTAAAGTGATACCTTCTCCTATCACTAACAGAAATTAAAGATGTGGCTGAATAGCCTTGAATTTTCCCCTCTGTGTTGCAATGGTAATCATATATATTAACCAAATCATGAACACTTGTATATACATACATACATGCACACACAGCACACATGCTGTATATTTTCAGCATCTACATAAACATTCCACAAGAGAACAGGGCTGTATGGAGACCCTTGTACCTCTGCTCAGCTGGGACAATTTTCAAAATTAGCCAAAGGCACTACTGTGAACTCAAGGCATCTTCTACCTAGGCTTCATGTTTCTTTTCTGAAGTAAAAACACAGTAATTTTTTACAAGTATTTGAACTTTGGAAAAGCATATGCTTTCCTTAAAAATTAATTCTATTATTCTACATTTTGTAAGTTGCAGTTTAAAATCAGCAGGAGATAAAGAATTAATTTGCATTTAAATGTACTGGAATTTGGCAAAAATACAAACACTGCAAGACAAAGAGATTGTCAGTAACCATAATTACAGGGGTCACAAATAAGCCTTCTAATTAAGCTATTGTGTCTCTTTCTTTCAGTGGAGACGCCTATTCAGCTTTTCTTGCAGACGTATTTCTGCTTCACAGTGTTTTTCAACCACGGCTCTCCCTTGACCCCTCTCCCAGCTGAAAATTTGTTTTGCGTCGCCGTCTTTGTGAAGTCCTACCTGCACAGGACGACCATCTTCTTGGCCGATCATGTTCCTCCAGTCCTGCAGCGACCGCTGGAGGCTGTCCAGCCCGGTCTCCCAAAGCCTCACACCACCTCCCATGTCCACGGTAACCAAACCTACGCTCCCCAGCGGCGCCAACAAGGCATCGGCATCCGAGATCTTAGAGAGCCAAGATGTATAAGGAGAGAGAGATTGTGATCTGAAAAACAGGAATTAACGTGATCTTTCTTGACGCTGCAATCAAAAACAGGATGAGTATTTCTGTATTTCAGGTGGCAATTAAACGAAATGGCATCCTCACTTCATGACAGACTGTAACTAAGACCTGCAGACCCACTGTTCTACCTGAAACATTCCACCTACTGAAAGTGGATGTGATCGAAAGAGACTTGTCAGTATAAAAAGCAGTACATAAGACCAGTTTGAAAGGGAAAGTGTTGCCTAATCCACTGCTATATCTCATCTATCCGAAGAAAATCAGTCTTTACAAAAAATGATGAAAAATTCTAAAATGTGTTATAGAAAAATATAAAACTACAAAAGAAATAGGAGAGAACATGACCTGGGCACTGAGGAAAATATCTTTCCATCAGCTTAATGCAACACTTTTCTCTAGTGCTTTAATAAAAAATGAAGATTTAAGCACTCATTTAAAAATGGCACTGCTTTATGCACAGAGAATCTTAGCACTGCTTTAAGCAGTCAACTTGCAGACAAAAAATTACTACTGAAACAGAGGGCCTAATAGCTCCAAAATGCGAAGGGAAATTTAGATAAAGTAGGAAAGATTCTTTGCATTTTTTCAGTATGGCTAATGACATGCATAATGACTTGGCAACTTGCACTAATACTACAATAAATAATTGAAGATAAAAAAAGCAGTAACACATATGCTTCTACATAAGACTGAAAATCACCACACACTCATTCAACTGAAGAGTTATCGTAGTACTTGACCAGGCTAACTATGCCAGAAGGAGAAAAGGCTTTTAGATTTTTGCATAGAACTATTCATATATATGAAAAGTCACTTTATTTATCAGTTCTTGATGGAGTACGTTTTCAAATCTGGACTTCCACTCAGATTTCTCATAAACAGCTACAATCCTTATACTAGATTAAAGGTTGCGATGCTGAACTTTGTTTGTAATTTTGCAATTTCTTATAAAATCCTACTGTAAATTAAAGTGTGATTCACTACTATTTCTATGCTAATGGCTTACATTTTTGGATGACTGTGTCAGATATAAGCCAATGGATCAATTCTAAAATGGTGAACAGTCCAAAATTAATTCTGTATTAATTCAAAATTTCCACAGATGATTAATGAAGGAGAGTAAGAATCAATTAATATTATCAAAACCAACATCCAATGCATAGAAGTAAAAAAAAAGTATAAAATTTCTGATGTGTGGGTTTCATACATGTGCTATTGAAACATGTAAAGTTGAGAGACTGCTATTTAAAACTAAATCCTTTATTATTACTGCAGTGGAAGATGACAATTTGTAACCAAAATACATGTTTATATCATAAAATATTTGCAAATAAGCTCTACACACACAAGATAATTGTGTATCATGCAAGATAATTGTGTAGGAATGCATATTTTCCAAAGGGAGAACCAAAACATAGAGAAGCTAAAGTTGTTTTCAAGGCATAATTTATATTGGATCAAAACTTGATTCCTGGTTTTGTACATCTAGGCCTGCCTCTCTTTGCTATACCCTAAACACAGAGAAAAAGGAGAAGAAAAGAAAGATAGCAAAACAAAATGAAAGACAATGGAGGATAAAGTGGGTGAAGAGAGGGAAAGAGCAAAGGGAGTGAAATCGGAAGATAAAGCTATCTTTCATGTTTATTAATTAATTGCTACATTTTCATTGGTATCACCTCCAAACAGATAAAAAATGTTGAGAAAAATATGCTACAACAGTTGCAGAATTTTACACACTAAGTATGAATGATTCTTACTTTCCACATTAGAAGAAATATTTGCTTTTCCTGAAGCAATAATACACACTAAATTCTCTTTACTCTTCATGTAAGACAGAAGCTACTTTAATCAATAAAATCAGTTACCTAGGAATAGCAATGTATTTGATTTTCTTTGAGTTAAGATCTGTTACTTCCAAGTATCCAGCTGCTGGTGGAGGAGTGACATCTGAAAATAAACAAACGTTATTTTCCTGCTGCATGATTAACCGGTTATTGCATTTGCATTTAGTAGATTAAATTTAAACATTTCATTATAGAGTACCTGTCAGAAAATGATAAGCTGTCACATTCAACACATCCACATATCTTGCAAATACAGAATTGTTTTACTATCATGATAGTGAGCAAGCAGACAGGCACAATCATAAAAGAACAGTGCATTTGTATAACAAATGTCAAAATTAGACACAAATAGAGTCCTACTCACAAAAGCACTCATCAGGCACTACTGCAATCCCTAACTCACTGCTTTTATCTGCCACTGTCGATGTCAGCTGCATATCTGGCTTTAAAAGCATACTGAGGAATACTTCAAAACATCATGCTTATGATTCCCACTTGAAAATTTCTCAATAATATTAACCAAAATGTTGTTGCCTTAATTGAACCATTCTTTTTGCAGGTAGATTCTCAGTATGCAAAAGATTTTGTAACTCCACAGTAAATGCCCTAGACTACCAGGCATTTAATATTCTGTTTATAGACAGCTTAATGAATACAAACTAGACTAGATTTCCTTCTGAAACACCTCCTTGAAATGATGGAGAGCCTGATGTTACCTGCAGAAGTGTTGATGCTTGCACACAGCACACACAGAAAAGACCAGTACAATCAGTGGTCTACGGAGATCTAACATTCAAATGAGTATAAGGCATAACCCACGGCATCCCTTTATGCATATCTACTGTATCTACCTTTCTGTGGATCTACAGTAGCACATCTGACTTTACTCATCTTCATAAAAATGGAAATATCAAACAAATTGGGAATAGGAAAAAAAAATCTGGAAAAATGCATGTTTGTGGGCCACAGAGCATTTTTTGTTACAGAGACTACATTTTATTACTATTTTAAAATGTGCTCTCTCTTTAGGTAGTAATGGAGAATAAGACACACATTAAAAATTCTGATCAAGATCTAAAACATAGAGCTGATACTGAATTGGAAGGGGTAGAACTGTGGGATAAGAATTAAAAATTAAGTTAATCAATTAGAAGGAGAACACAAATTTAACCAAATTAAATTATAAAAAGAAAAAGGACTTCAGAGTAGGAAGCTGAAGAAAAGGTAATCAAATGCTTAAATGCAACACAGGAACAACTGGCCAGGGCCCTGCACTGCAGTCAACAATCTTATGATGAAAGACGAACATCAGATCTAAATAAGTGCAGTTTGTTCCTCTTTTACCGACCCCCGATGGAGAACAGCTATGCACAGCTCTAGACATCCAACTTTAAGGAAAACATAGGCACATTAAATAGTCCTAGGTGTGACAAAAACATTAGAGCAGATGGGCTATAAGGAAAAACTAGTGGATGCCCCATCCCTGGAAGTGTTCAAGACCAGGCAGGATGGAGCTTTGAGCAACCTGGTCTAGCAGGAGGTGTCCCTGCCCATGGCAGGGGGCTTGGAAGTAGTTGATCTTTAAGGTCCCTTCCAACTCTAACCATTCTATGATCCTATGATTCTATGAAATGTTTCCCCCCCTTTTTTTTTTTTTTCTAAAAAGAGACTTTTCGTTTTTTGAGAAACAAGTCCCATGATATTGAGAAGATTCTTATAAAGACAGCAATATTATCCTGACTGAGTGGAGGTGACATGAAAAAAAAGCTGGATACTAGGAAAAGCCTTTCTTATACAAGGAGAGTGAAGCATTGCAACAGGGCAATTGTTTGACAAACATCAGTTAAGAACAGTCTAAACATGTGTCATCCTGTCCTAATATAAACTGCTGGACCAGATGATGTGCTGAGTATTCCCGTAACTGCGTGTGTTATACATGTCACTCCAGTTACTGCCACACGAACACAGATACACACTCAGTAACAGACTGTTATTTTATATTCATATATGGAAAGTGCTGAGAATCCAAGTAAATATTTGCTCTCAAGTAGCCCTCACTTCCATAGCTTTGTTTTTAGAATAAACATTAGTACTTATTTGCCATGATCTTTTGTCTGAGTTTATATTTTGTGGCCATACATGTATTCATCAGTCTTTGGGGAAATTATTGCTGTTTCTTTTCAAACATAAATATTATCCTGGTTCACAGTTCCAATAAAACATAAAGGAAATTATTTCTTTGCTTGTTGTTCCTGGAACAGTTTCGGTAATACATATTGGAGTACACTAGACTTTGGCTGAGTACTTTGAATTATTAATAGAAATGGAAGGCTGTGTGCCAGAACTGACCAGTTGTCCAAGAAGATGAGAAAGGAAACCTGAAGATGAGAAAGGAAACCTGACAGATATGCAAACTGAAGCAAGAATATAAAACAACTTCTCAAAGGCAACGTAAGAATTAGTGCAAGAACTTCAAGGGACTGCCACATACTCAATTTTATGCCTTTGCTTCGTTATACATATATTTTTTTGCTTCGTTATATATATATTTGCTCCCAGGAAAAGATACAAAGACTTACAAACGAAGACTTTTGTAGGTAAATAATTGCAGTTTTCCAGTGCAGAAACAACAGCACAGATGAATCACCAAAGGTCCAAAGGCCCCCATGAATTATGCAGCACCATCAGGAATAAGCAACACTGAATCTCCAAGGGACCAAGACTCTTAAGCAGCTACTGGTAGCAGTTAAATGTGCCTTAAATTAAATATTCTGTCAATTAGTGAGACTGAGAAGTAAACTCCAGAAGAAACAATATCCCAGCAGGAAGGTCTGCAAATACTGGATCTCAAATAGGCACAGTAAAGACTAGTACCTTATAATCTGACCTTCCAAGCGAGTGCATGAATGCACATCTCTTTTCTTCTCTCTTCCCATATTCACTTGGAAAGATTTTGAATTTATGCCAGAACAATGGCAATACTAGGTCCCTCTGATCTAGTAGCCTGTCTCCAAGTGCAGTTAGATGCTTGAAAAGTATAAGAACCAGACAAGCACACATAGTATTTTCCTCAAGTCACCAACCAGTTCTAATCTGGGGGCTTCTTAAGCTCAACATGGCGTCTATGCTTTTATTTAATAACTTCCCATGAGTTTTTTGTTTTCCTTTGGATCCCATGTTTCAGCATTTACAACATCCTTTGGGAAGTGGTTTCACAGGTTGGTTCCCTGCCTTGTGAAGAACCACCTCTTTTTGTTTGTTTTGATGAAGTTCCAATTAGCTTTGTTAGCTGCCCCCTAATTCTGGTACTGAATACAAAATTCTTGCTTTTTTCACATCTTCATGCCATACATATTCTTATAGAACTCCACCATATCCCCCTTTCCTGATCTTGTCTCCACATGCAGGAGATTTGGCTGATGTAATCTTGCTCACCCTTGTTGCCCTCTTCTGAACTTATCCCACTTCAGTCTTCTCCCACCTTGAGACAGCAGACTAAAACTACATGCTGTTTTGGATTTACACAATAGCACAAAAATGTTCCCTAGTAATTCTTAACATTTGCTTTGTTTTTGACTGCTACTGAGCTTTGAACTGGTATTTTAATTAAAATATCTATCATAACACCAAAATCATGCTCTTGAGATATACTGATCAGTCCCATAATTTTAGATGCAGAATTAGGACTCCTCCCTTTCTTCCTTCCTTCAGGAACATTGTATTTATCTATACTGAATTTCATCTGCCTTTTCTACTGCAGTCAGCATTGTAGTCCTTCTGTAATCCTTCATGGAGAATCCTTTCTACCATGAATAATAACCGGGATCATCAGCAAACAGTCAGCTCACTGTTCATGTTTCCATTTTTTATTGCAACCACACCGAGTAGCACAGGTCTCTGTAGGACTCCACTTATAGCTTTTCCTCCACTAGAAAAATTGATCATTAACTGATAAATGGAAATATCTGAAGTCCTGAAAAAAGGTTATGGAATAGAAAACCTATAGTCTTCCTCGGGTCCAATTTAATTGTATCAGTAAGGTCATATTAAACATGATCCAGATAAGATCAATTTTGGTAATTCATAAATTAAAACATCATTTAGAAAAGAAAAATCAATGATAATGATCTTCAAGAAGGTCTTAAATCGTTCAGCTTAAATGGCCATAAAGCACTTTACAAACTATACCTCATAAAATTTTCTATAAATTTAAAGCTATCAATCACTATTCATGAACATATTTCACCACAGTTGAGGGAAAAAAAAACAACAACAAACTATCTTGTTCAGCTATTACAGCAGATATACATTAAATTGCTCAGTCAGACAGAAGCCAGTTCTCAAGACAGATGCTTGAGATACTCAGGTCACTGGTATTCATGATTCATGAAGAACGTTCCCTGGTTTTTAGTTCCATTAAGCTAGCATTATGAAGTGTTACATACCACAGCAACTTAAGAGACTCTTAGAAATAACCTTCAAGACCCCAAATTCAGGTGCCATTTGGCAGTAAAGTATCCCTCCCTCTCCCCCAGATTAATAAACTAATTTTAACAAAAGCCCGGAAGATTTACCTTTTGAATTTTTATATCGTCCCCTTCAGGCTCTGATTTTTTTTCTTACCTTGAAGGCCTAAAAAAACTGACCCAGTCTGATCCCTCAGCCGTTTATAAATATGAGAAGATTACAGCCTGAATTGGTATACTTAGTTCCAAGATCGTCATGCTAACTTTAACTGTGTTTTATTAAGTTTAATCTTTTAAAAATCTAAGCTTTTCTTTACAAATATAGGCAACTTCAGTTTTCTACCCTGTTTACATCCTTGACTTTGTGTCTTTAGTCAAGTAAATGTTTTATCCTTTTAGTAATAAATAAAAGATTTTTCTACACAGGGAAGTTCATCTGTGTTAAATGAGGGCAGACACATTAGATCATTTATTTTGTAAAAGGGAGTTGATTTGGAATAAAGCACTTATTCTGGGACAGAGAATTCATATACAGAACAAATCAAGAATGGCTTCTTGTGCTGAATTCAAAAAATATGCCATTCTACTACATACACATAGTTTTTCAGTTTTTTCTTTTGATCGTGATCTTTCTTCAGAGGTATTTCTAGAGGTAAGTAACGCAAAACTCACAAAGGCTGTTCTTTAGCATTAATTGGTATGTTTTTTAGTTATTGGCTGAAGAAGCTAAAGATACAATGATAACAGAAAGCATGGCATGGTAGCACAAAAAAGTCTGAAGCTCTGCTTTATTAGTGTCCAAATGGAAGATGTTTTTGCTTTATGTGAATGCTGGTCATGCAACACTCTCTTGGACAAGAGAACTAAAAAGCCTAGGTCTCTTCCGTTTGGAGAGAAGGCAGATGTGACTGAAGTTATAAAGTCAAGAAGGTGATGGCTAGGGTGAATGCAGAACTGTTATTCACCCAACACTGTGACGCTAGAATGAGAGGCACTTGATAAAGCTGGTAGGAGATCAGTTGATCACAAAGAGTAGTGAACTTGTGAGCTTGCTGTGGAGACGCACAAGTTCACAGAGGGACCAGACAAACTTGTGGACAAAAGGTCCATAAAAGGAGATTTCAAGGCTGAGGCATGGATGTCCCCTGCCTCATCCCTAGCAAAACAACTGCAAATGTTGAGAAAGCATGAAGGAAAAGATAATACAGAAGTGGCAAGATTCACACGCATTCCTGAAATAACCTCTCCTATTTGACCTGCTGGAGACAGAATACTGAGACAGACAGACAACGGGTTTGTCTTGTCACTGCATGTCTGTGTGGCACTGATCAGAGGCTGGAAGCACTGGTGAAGGCCAACTGCTGAACTTGAATGATCCTATTCCTCTAGGTGGGATATTCATAGCGTAGGTAGACTGTGAATTCCTCAGAAGTATAATTCATTACGTTAATAAAACCCAAATTAATTTTAAAACTGAGCGCAACTAACTCATTCCTCAAATCCTTGCTTTGTGATTCTTTAAAAACATTGTGGAAAAATTAATGAGCGATTGCAGTTTACAAAACAAAAACAAGTTTGCACAGTCATTGCAGCTCAAGTATATGAACCTCTTACCTTTTGGGTAAATGTCTTTTAAAGGCACATCTCCAGGTGCTAAAATTCTGACTATTTGATTAGAAGCCAATAAAGTCGCACAATTGGTTTGTTTTGCAGCTCCTGTTTTCCTCTGGGGTCCATAATAAAATGGATCAGAAGGAGAAGCACGTTTGTGACTCAGAGAGGAGTTTCTTTTCCAGCTATACACTTCACTGGGAGACTGCAAGAGAGAAGGAGTCTACTGAACAAAACGTTACTATTATTGAGCCTAGGAACAAATGTTTCTTGATAAATTCCACTTCTTATCTAATCTCAAATCAATTCTAGTTACTGTGGTTTGCTCTCATGTCACCACATGATAAGAAAAAGACCTGGATTATTCTGTTATTAAAAACACCTATGGGTGTGAAAAACAACAGACCACCCACACAAGTTTTAGGAACTGAGACTCTCTGAAGTTTAATCAACATGAAAAAAAAAAGTTGATAAATCATCTCATCTTGAAGAAGTCCTCTATGTTTGGTCATCTGAGCATTGCTACTACAAATAAGAGCTTAAGTACCTTGTTCCTGCTTAATGCCTATACCATAAACACTCAACACTGAAGTCTTGTCCCACCTCCCTCACATTCGCCTTTAGGACTCCCTCTTTGACATTCACATGGATATCTAAAACCATGTATAAGGAAAGGCAGGGTCTCAGTTTAAATCAAGGAGAGCAAAATGCTTCATCATCAGTGTTGGTATTGAAGTATGTAGCACCTATAGAACTCCCTCCTCTAGATCACCTCCTTTTTCCAGCAATATACTCACATCTGTTATAAATAACACAAAAAGCTAGTACAATCAATCTGGTAATATAAATGCAAATCAAGTAAAACTCAAAAGCTAATTGCAAAGGCGGGGAATCTCTTATTGACAAAAACATATTTTTGAATCATTTTGGATTTCAGAGTATTTTCTTTAATCATTTGGTTTTCCCAAAATTCATGTCTGCTAACAGTTAAATTTTCTAATCTGCCACAGTTTATTAAGGAAACATCACATAGAATTATTTATTCCATAAGTGCCACCCTTTTCCGGTATCACTAGGTAGCAAATATAAATAAATCCAAAGAATTAAACACACTGCTTTTATTTTCCCTCTGTTTACCTCCACTCCTTGCAACAGTCTTAGTCATTACACTGTTACATTTCACTTTTCTTTCTGGTCCTTTTCTAATTGTGTCACAGGAGTGCACACAATTACATGCAGTATTTACTCTTAATTATATATAAATTATAAATAGTGAAGGGGCTGTATAGTTTTGTTACCAGTTCCTGGATCTCTTTTGGTTTTCTTAACAAAAGTCTTGCTAGCTGCTGCACACGGACCAAAAAGTTCACACTCAACAGTCCAAAATGCTACTGATATCTTTTTTCTCATGTTTATATTTAATTAAAAATCTATAAAACAACACGATTTAGCAATTATTCCTCTTGCCAGCACTGTTCAGAACTCACCTACAATGAATTTGGTCTGTGCTAAACATTATGTTGTCCAATTTCTTATTTCAAACTCCACTGAAATCCCTCTAGATTCAGACTACCCTACCAAATGGTGCGTATTAAATGAATTTGTCATTTACTGTCATTCCCTTCTTTTTTTTCCCCCGGGATCATTTGGTAAACAGGTGCATAACCGGTTACAGAACAAGTGAGATCATATGACTATTCATTGTATAATAACACTGAGTATTTACCAAGAGGTCTGGGAAACCAATAACAATAGTAGCGTAATTATGTTCGTCTGAGAAAATCCTGTTGGGGGAGCTGATCTTTTGTCCCACAGCTGCGCTGAGGTTTTCTGAAGAGAGCTGGTCACTCGCAACCGCATGTGGCACACACAGCTCTGACGCTAAACAGGGAAATTAAACCAAACGAAAGTCATTAAACCCAGATGTGCAATAGGAAACAATATTAACCCTAAGAGTGCTGAGTTGCGATTCCTTTGAGCATAAAAGTACTGAAAAGCAGAAGATTTGATTATACTATACTATAACACGGAAAAGAAGTCGGGAAATAATGTTATTTTTTGTGAAGCTAAGTACTTAAAATCAGGAAATACTAGCTTTATAGTTGCTTATACCACTTAATTTTGCCCTCTACTGTGCAAATGAGGCAGGAAGCCTATGGAGTAGAACAGCGTGTGATCTCATTGAAGATTGTTGTAATGCAAATGCAAAAAAAGGCAAAATGTAGGTTTGCACAGGTAAGTGTCAATGTGACATTTCTTGGTAGCTGTCTTGCCGTCTTTGCAATTTAAATAATGTTATTTGCAACACATTTCTGGTAAATAATGGTCTAGTTTCCTTTTCCTTTGAGCTAGGGAAAGCCAAATATTACTCTGTGCAACTGTAACGGCTCTTTACCTTTCCTCAAATTATCTACGCAATCAGAACCCACTATCTTTACTTCTGCAGCATTCACCACTGTTTCCACTTCAGTGGGCAGACTCTCTCCTTTACCTGTCAGCAGGAGAAAATCCTTCCTCCCTCAAAGGATGAATAGGCTACTGATTTTGGGTCAGTGGCAAACCCACACTGGTCTACCTTTTGTTAGTTCTCCTGCCACAGGTTCTGCCTCAAAGAATGAGAACAGGCTGATTAGGGTTACATTCAGGATTTGCTGGGTGACGTGGAAAAAAGTAGACAGGGGATATGGTAACTTTTTAGATTGGAAGAGAAGAAATAAGATAACAAAGGACAAAAATAGCACAAAAAGCATGCAGCAATAAACTGTCCACAAATACTTTGGGACTGGAAATTAAAATAATGTTTCTACCCATCTGAGGAATGATACTCTATAATGGTTTCTAAATAAGGTAATAAGAGGAAGGAAACTACTGTGCTCTGATGGAGCCTGATAAGTTGATAGAGTAAACTGTACAAGAGATAAAAAGGATCCTAGATATTTAAGCTGTGATTAGAGTCTTTGGTATCCAATTTGTTGCTGTTTGTGTAAAATAAACTGTGTTTGTCATTTGTCAGTAACATTTGCTTGTATCATGTTCACACTGTGTTAATCTCATTCTTCATGGTTACAATAGACACATGGATCAGGATGAAAATTTGTCCCTCTTTAACAGATACGAAGTGGTGTCTCTGTTTTTTCCCCTCTGTCTCTCTTACTCACACTGGAGATAGTCCAAAGCCGATAAACTGTTAGGTGGGGTTCACATGTACTTCCAGTGTTACTGAAGGTTTTGTGTACCATGATCAAATGCTGAGGGTAGAAAATGCCATCAGGTCTTAAGACAGGCAGATCTTAACAGGCAGAACAATGACCATTGGGGATTTCTGCCAACTTCTGTAGAGAAGACATGCCTCAGTGCCTAGCACCATCTGTGAATTTTACTGACCAAATTCCCCCTATCTTTTAACATAGGTGTGATGGCCTCAATAGCCTCCTGAACCCTACCTGCAGAACTGTAGAAACCATGATTTCTGTTCTGTTCTGACAGTAGGTCTTTTGTATTTTAAAGTGTTGGGCAATGTCTTCTAACTCATCTGAGTGTGTGTCACAGACCTTCAACAGCGTCCAGACTATTGGTCTGTATCAAATACGTACCAACATATTTGGTCCCTTCTGTTCCTATGTTCTAATTCCTGCCTAATCATCCTTTTTCCCTTTTCCATTCTGTACGCTAGTACATTTCCTCAAAGTCCATGACTGAGGGTCTTAAATGTTACAATGAAACAAAAGATGCTTTAATCAAAGCATTAATGAGGCGAGGACAAAAAGAGAATCAGAGAGAAGGTTACCCAGACCTTTAAAGTAAAGGAATCTTTTTTGTGCAGTTGCAAACACAGAAATGATTTTTAAGAAAACAACAAGGCAAGCTTGCATTCAATACCTGTTGTTAAGCCAAATCCCATGTCAGCTGGCTCTTCACTCAGTGCATACAGCTGGCAAACCTCACTGTCTTCAGCTTCCATATGGGCACGCTTAGTTAAAAGAAATTTCCTGTAAAGGATACACATTCATAATAATTCCTGATTAAGCTTGTATCTCTAAACAAGGGCTTTTATCTTCTGAGACAGCAAAAACATTCCACATTTATATAAACAAGGTTATCAACACCTTTTGCTAAAACTAAATATGATTTACCAAACTTCTCTCAGACAGAAAGGGCAAGTCAGCAAGTGGCAGATTTGTCTTCTGCTAACTATTTACACACTTTTATTTGTTATGCATTTCTAAAAATAAGACAGCACAGTAATATTTCTTTCACGTGACCATGAAAGTCAGATCTTAGGCCTGCAGCAAGCAGGCACTAAGTCTGAATGAGGTGGCTGTATTTCCAAAGCTAGGTCCACTAACATTCTCATTTATAAAGATCAACACCATCTCAGGAAAAACAATATTAGGATGCATACAATGAAAGCCAGTCTAGATTTTCAGAGGCATGAATTTAGGTAGGCATACCCTGTTCGTTTCCTACTCTAAAAGCCTACCTGCACTTTCACCAGAGGAAATCTGCATCTTAAACACCAACTGCTCAAGTCTGAGCCAGTCTCGCAAACTGGAAACACAACTCTGAGAGCAGGAGTAAAACTCCTGAATATAAACTAGACACAAACAAGAAATACTGGCATCAAGAAAATGAGGAATAACTAACCGATTTGTTTCATTTTCCACCAAGAGCCACCGGTCTTCGGCTGCCAGGAAAACAGATTTCAGATTGATTGGAAGTGAGATGGTATGAGTTTGACCCTCTAATACATCCAGTACAATAAGGCTGTTTCTGTAAAATTTGAAGTCAAGAAAAGAATAATCAGATAGAGATGTACACAAGGAGGTCTGTTATACATCAATATAATACAAGGATATAGTTTACTCTCACCCTGCTTCCTTGTAGAACACCAGCCAGTTTTTGTGTGAAAACTCTCGGCACATTTTGTAGCTGTTCTGTATAAAAATATGTAGTATAGCAATTAGTGCTTATTAGATTTGTCCCAGTGAGTTTTCCTGACTCCCCTGAAAGTGTACTACATTTTCATTTATTTAGAATAAACCATGGCATACATTACCTCTAAAAATGCTAGTAACAGAGTTGCATCATAACTGAGTTCATAATTTTGGACATAATTCCTTGTAAGGAAACGTTCCATTATTCCCAGTTCTAGCTCCACAGTGTGATTTTTTAAAGGTACATAACATCAGACCATAGAACTTACTCATATTTTTCATATCACTATCCCATAACAACTATTTCATGTGTAAAGTATTTAAATGTACATAAAAGTAAACAATTAAGTGCTTGGGCTGTGAAAACCGAAAGATAAAGTATCCTGAGGCAGTTTTTCCAATATTGAGCTTCGATTTAAAAAAAAATAAATTAGTATATTAGAGGCAGGTGTACTCCTCACCATCTCTTCCTTGCTGCCCCACCAAGATATTCTCCTACGAGACTCCTGAGCATCCGGTAAGAGCAAAAGTCGTCGAAGGGCACCATTGTTTGTATCCAGCAACAACACAACATTGCTCTGAAAATGAAAAGCAGATCTGTGTACATCTCAAGCCCATTTAAAAGACTATTTCTATTCAGGAATCTATCTAAAGAACTCTGGCAACTCTAGCAAGTTAAGACATTTTGAAAAGGTGATCTAGAGTTTTGTTGGAAAAATTGATGATCTAGACTTTTGTTGTAGGCTGAATCTTCTTGGTTCATTTGAAAACTCATGGAGAAATCTGGTTGTAGAGGTTAAGTATATGCAAGAAGGGCTGGAATGACATTTCAGTTTTTCCATAATGTTTTATCTATATATCTCACATTTACTTCTGCATAAGTTCTAAGAAGTAGACTAGTATGGTTTACATGTCCAAGCTGTAGTCAGGTACCCGTGAGAGACATACCAGTTCTTCTCTGTCAAGTCACTAAAGTACTTCATTTCAGTTTTTATGTTTTCTTAGCACTCCTCTAAAAAGTACCCATTAAGTTACACTCAAGGTGAAAAACTGCTGAGAGAACTGCTTAGTATGTCCTCTCCAAGTTCATACTTATGATACCGTGGAGTCCATTAAATATCCCAGCATGTGACAATCTATTTGCACACTCAGCTTACAGTGTCAGAGGTAGGACAGCTGTTGGGGGACAGCAGAATGACTCAAGGATGGAGATCAGAAGCAGACAGGACAGAACGGTGCAAGTGTCCACCCTACATCACATGTGAAAATATTGTGTGCTAAATTTTGAACTTCAGATTTCTCAGCTTTTTACTCAATGTCCTAGGGTCCAGGCAGGATGTCAAGCGATGGGGACATTTTAAACATTTCTTTTTACGAAGTACTGAACTAAGAATTCAAGAGAACAATCATTCAGGGCTAACCTTAACCGCAACAAATGAAATTTAAAAGGGACAAAAGAACAAGTTAATTAAGCCTTGGGTGGAATTTTTTTGTTTGCAATTCAAGGAAACGTTAAGTTCTGCAGGGACATTAGGTTCTGCAAGGACTTACTAAAAGTAAACTGTCTACGTACAACATCTGCAATAACGCACAAGAGACGTTAAGGGAGCAAAACATAAATTCCCACAAATTCTCCTAAATAAAACAAATACAAACAATCTGAGTCACAGCGGTTTTGTTCTTTTTGGGTACCCTTCATACTTTCACTAGAATTATTTGGGAGAATTAACTTTATTTAATAACGATAGTAATCTGAAGCTAAATATGGTAAAGCATTTAAAATATTACCATGTTATTTGGAGCATTTGGGAATTTCAACTAGAGTTCAGTACCTCTAAAAAAAGAAGTTTGCTTATGTATTACAAACCAAAATTATAGAAATGCGGTTCAGGAAAAAAAAAAAAATAGGGCATTTGCTTTGCATTTTGATTTTCTGCCACATTTTATTTATATAATTCTGCAACAGCATCACTGAACCAAAGCAATGCATTAGCCTTCCACGTGAGATAAAGAACACATACCAATCAATTACATTCCTCCAATTAGCGTTCAATTTATGAGAGGCAGTTGGTAATATGAAAAAAAGCCTCTCCACTCCACCCCTTTTGATGTTAATGGTTTCCTTCTGTGCTAAGTGACTGATGTATATTCTGTCTGTGTTTAAGAATAGATTTTTGCGTCACTTGCGAACACATCCAAGAGCAGCTTTGGCAACTCTTCAAGTGGGCTGGGAAAAGACGTTGGTGTGCAATTCCGCTGTGTTTGTTCTTGACTGGGAGAAAAGTAACCTTTGGGCGACCTCCCGACCCCAATGTCTGGAATTCCAAACCCTGGACAGATGCAATAACCAATCTCATGAAGTGGCGTGCCTTTATTTTTAGTTACTGCAAAGTTTCCCTTTCCTTACTGCTGTTTTTATTTTAGCCAGCATTTTCCTCTTAAAAGTCCTTAAAGCAAACAGGGCTGTGATTTCACTTTGCTGGCATGGGAAGCTGTTCCTTATGGTCTTGCAGACCAGAGAAGAGGTCTAGGGGAAGGAATACACAACAATTTCAGAGTGAGACAGTGCAAACAATTCAGTTTAACCCTCTTGTGTTCTTCTGCCTGTACTGACTCTCATAAATTTGTCCCCGTAATTTTGATGTTCACATCCCCAGCAAGCAAGCTTGCAAACACAGATGGTCCTGAGGTGTTAGCTTCAGATGAGGCTGGTCCTGAGCACCTAGCACCTTTCCTTGCCTCCTGTCCCACAAACACCTTTTCTATTAGTGCCACTCACAGACCTCTCGATTGATACACACTTAGCAAGCCTGATGCTGTAAATATTAGGCACAGATACAGACATATCATATTGTTCCTTGGGTTCAAGTGAAAAAAAGTCTGTGGAAGAATTTATGGCTCTGGGCTCAAACCACCATGCCTTCAGAGGTGAGAAATGTATGAAGGCAGATTACTAGTGTTCCAATTAATGCGAGTGGTTTCTTTCAGATGATTTGGGAGACTTGATTGTACGAGAGATTTCAGGGAACTGAGAACAGCAAATACAGATATAAACTTTGTGCTTATAGAAAAAGAAAAGTCTTCACCTTTGCTATATGAGGTGCACACCTTTCTAAATAAGCACACCTTTCCTTTTCTATAAGGTATGCTTATAGCAAAGGAAAGTCTAACATAGGAAATACACACGAAAAAAGGGATAATTTAATAACTTCAACTAGTTTTGGAAGAAAACAAACCCTTCTTTCTGAACATATACACCAGAATATTATGGGGACTAGAGGTTTCAGACGTTACTGCTAGTAGGTTGCAGGTCCTTCCATATGCAGGTCCCCACTTGTGTTTCAAGCCGGATCACAAACTGTTAAAAAAAAGTCTTATTTGTCTTATTTTAAAGAATGTTTGCCATCTTCTACATGTAGTGAATGAGGTGGATCTCTGTCAGGTTCTGTGCTGCAGACTCTCTCACTCCCTCGCTATCTGACAGCTTTGAAAAAGAGCTCCAGCAGAATGTGGAAGAGGGAAAAGCACCTCCCTGCCTCCCTACCCCACTTCCTGACCAAGAAGGATGAAAGCAGACACTGCCCGAGCAAAGCTCGTTGTGCTCCCTCAGGTGAACTGTAGGTTACTCTGTCTGTCCAGCTGTAGCTTTTTTCAAGAGTGCAAAGTACTTGTATGAAAAACCAGAAGTGTGCAGGTAATTAACCATGTGCATTTTCCTCCCATAATCCCATATAAAATCATGCATAACGTTATCAAAATTCTTTTCAGTCTCTATTTGTTCTGCTCCAGAGTAAAAGCAATAGGTGCAGAAAGAAAAAGAAGCCTTAAAGTACTTGTGGGAAGGACAAGGCAGAGACATTGCTGCTTTGAAAATATGAACGCAATTCTCACCTTACGAGGAAATGCCATGAGATTTCTGAAGGGTCTTTTTAAAGCCTGTCAGCTTAGTCTGAAGAAAAAGATAGTCAAAACAGGCTGCACTCATCTGGGACCATGGCCACCATGAGGAACAGAATCATCTACTCTTTCTTCCAAGAAGATGTAAAAGTGGCTTAAAAACAGATAAATCTCTGGTTTGTGCTATTAAGTTAAATCCCCAAGGAGTTTAGTTATAGTAAAATTTTATTTAAAAGGACAGGAAGGAATGGTGATTTTTCATTTTATTTCACTGGAGGGCTCTATTGAATCCAGATGGATGTCTTCTGGGAAATAAATCACACAAGCTTATTTGAAGAGTCACAATAGCATCATCTCATCCTTTCCAATAAGTTTATCATCTGTTTAAAATTGTCCTTTTTTATGTCCTTTCTTAATGTTTAGAAACATTATTCTTCAAAGACCTTTATTAAAACAAAGAATTGTGAAAAATCTTTACCTTTTGGTACTAATTAATGGATTATATTATTTGTGAAATTTCAGCTGTCAATCGGACTTCTTTATTTAATGAATTCAATTTCTTATTTCTACAAATATTATTACTGCTTCTTGGTCATTTTGCAAGTGCATGTAGATGAACCTTTTAAAGCATCACATATATCATTTACACCACTTGTTTCTCTTGAAGATCTGTTTGATGCACTTTTAGCACAGGTAGCTAACCCTTGCAGCCTTGCCCAAAATACAGATGTGCTACTAATTTACTTGTCTTAACATGTGAATGTAGCAAATTCTAAGCTTACAACTGCCAGTGACCGTAGTACAACTGAAGGTAGGCGTCTTGACTATATGTTAAGGCTGTTTTTGCAGACAGTAGAAAGAGAGAGGCATCTCCAGAGGGCAATTTACCATGCTCTGCCTTAGCTAGGACGAATTGCTCTTGGAGATCAACTTTATCCTCCCAACAGATACAAAAGGTACTTGGATGATTATCTTAGACTATACGCTTACCTGCTAACATCAATAATAGTGGATTTAATTTCATATACACCAATATCCACCTAATTTCACAAGCGCACAAAGGAAGCACATGATTTTTCCTTGGTTATCCTGTAGGAAGAGTTGGGAATAAAACCTAAACTCTATGTGGAAAAATTAAATTATTTGAGAATCCCTGTTTAGATTCATTGGGAACTGAAAATGCAGAAATCCTAACACATGAGCCCTAACATAAGGAAGGATAGGAGCGTCTGTGAAGACAATAACAGCAGCACTCCACAAGACAACTGTACAGGCAACCACCACAAGCAGGTTACTTCAGAACTGAATTTTCTCCAGTTGGCATTAGAAAGTGTCCAAGGCAAAGCTAAAGAAGGTATAGGCAGTTTTACTAAAAGCAGAAGAACTGAATTTCCCATAAGGCATCAAGCTTAACTGTAGTGTTTGAGAGCAGAAAGTGCCATCAACACTTGACAAACGTTCCTGGAAGAACACTATTGCAGAGATACCAGTTATGAAATGACTGAAAACAATTTATTACCTCAGCTCAATGTAGGAAATGTTCTTCTTGATCAGTCTATCACAAAACAGGCAGAAGAAATTCAGAACAACAAAAGGAAAAGGCAAAACCAACCAACAATCACCAGATTAATACCGATGTCAAGCCACTATGGCCAGTAGGTAACATAATACACTATTATTAATATTTAAAAAAATGAACAGCAGCAGCACTGTATCAACTGTTGTCTCTTCCTACTTCTGGGCAAAGAAGTTTTGGATTGGAAACATTCCAATCAGTTCACTGGTAGCAATGGAAAGTGCAAAGTATGTGGAAAATATGCAATACTTGACTTTAAAAAAAGGATTTGACTCAAACCAACGCTGAAGTCATCAGTGGTTCTAAATTTGCATTGCTGATACACTAGATGTCAAGGCTTACATAGTCTCAGTACATCAGATGTTACAGAAGGAGAAATATCAAGATTCACAAAACAAATCAAAAATAGTGGCACAAAGCAAATATGAAAGAATTTTTACTTTGTGACTCAGAAAATGTCTCATATATTACTTGAAAAGTAAAAAAGGGATATGATCAGAGCAGAATTTAAGTTTACAGCATAAACCAGCTTACTTCGTACTTTGCATTTTGCAAACAGATGCTGCTTGACTGAGATTCCTGAACTCAACTATCTCCCTTTCTCCCATGAAGGCCAATGAGTAAGTGAAATAAGATAAGCAGGGAGAAGTCAGCTTCAAGAATACAAAAGGACACTGTCCAGCTAAAAAGTGCAAGAGGAAAATATCCACACAAAAACTCAATCTGAAAGCAACTCCCAAGATAGTCAAAAAGAGAACACTCAGAAGGAGGTAGGCTTGTTCAGACTATTTCACTCTATAGAGGTGGACTCCTCAGCAATTCTACCCTTATGATACTACTTTGATCATCACTAAACATTTAGATTTTTAATTTAAATTTTCAATTTTTTTTTTAAATTATTATTTAATTTTTTAAACGTCTACTTTTTTTGGTTTTTTTTACCTCCTCTTCATGTAGAACCACTTGGCCTTTAAGTGGATTTCCCAGCGGTGCCGCAGTCACGAAAGGTTGCCAGACATTTCCGACTGTTCTTGGGAAGAGATCATAAAGGTCCACAAAGTATCCACTCTTACTAGAAACCTTCATGAAGTACAAGGAAACAGGATTGCATGTAGTAACGTAGAGAACATTTTCAGCTTCCTCTTCTGAAATAAGAAAATTACATTAGTGAAAGGCTACTGACATCATGCATTACTCTCCTGGAAACATATATGTCATAAACTCAGCAGCTGATAGAGCAAAATGTACAGCAAAATTGCCACCAATGACAGGAAAATAAAGAGATGATAACTTGATACTAACTAAACATTAACAGGCAGAATCTTTTCAACACTTTTAACTCTTTAAATAAGTAGTCCAAGGCACATTAGTGTAGATAAAACTGTAGTGCCTGCCAGCTGCTAGTATACACAAAATCTGTCCAGATGTTTTTGTTTATAACTTGGTTCTGCCTCCTTCTCTATTTCATCCTCCCTTTCAATTTCTATATTTAGTAGTTAAACGTGAGATGAACGCAAAATTCGTATGGATCTTTTCACATATAGCACCTTCCTAGAGTGATTTCAGACAATTCTTAAGATCAATTCAAAGCCATGTAATTTCTGTTTCGGTGTCATAAAAGTTTGTTAATATATTTGAAACTATGGCTACAAGCAGAGAAGGCAGCATTCCAGTACTCATCTTTAGCGACTTGTTTACAATACACAATAAAGTTTAGACAAGCTTAATGATGAACTCTAAAAAACATTTATGAATATTCTCAATGATGCAATTAACTTTGGGACACAAGTAGAATAGATAAGGCAAGTTTGATGCAGTGAGAAAAGAATTTCAATCAGTAAAACACAGGGAAAGAAAGCACAGCACTCTGCAAATTACAAGATTTGCATTAAAACTGAATTGACCTAGAGAGAGGGGAAAACTCAAATAATTGCTTTTCTGAAGCAATACAGTGTTGACTATTAAAAGCTAGAAAGACTTGAAATTTTTTGCTGTGTTCTACTTTAATTATATATCCTTCTCTTAGTTTGAGAAGGATGCATAGCTGGACAAAGATGACAATGGCTCAGTGAAATTATGTTCCCCTTTCAGTGGCCGATTATTTTTGTACTTCATCTACTGCTAATAAAAAAATGCAAAAAGATAAATTATTAAATTATGTAAATTATTACACCATTCCTCTAGTCCATATCCTCCATTCCTGTATTCCAGTTCTTAGTATTATTCCTATACTCCACAGCAAACATAGCCAGAAATACACACTATTGTAAACGTGCTGAAGTAAAAGCACTTAGAATCCCTCATATTGCTGTTTGTCTTCCACCACTGGCTACCAGCAAGCACTTAGGAAGTCAACAGCCTACTTCTTCCCCATCTTTAGGATATTTCACATATTTATAATGTTGGGGATCATTATAAAAGTTACCAGCTTTTCTTACGGCACCTTTTGTTACTGTAACATCACAAACTAAGTTAACTTCATCCAAAGGCAGTGTCCAAAAAGCAAGTTCTTCTGTAAAATTGAGGGACCTGGCTTCATGTCGTTCCAGTGGAAATCCTTGAATATTCAAGTGCACGGGGCCCTTAAAAAAAAAAAAGTGTCACAATGAGTGTTTGCTAATATATTCCACTCCCTATTCTTTATGGAAATCTAGAAGTCCTCTTCAAGGCTGTTAATACTATTAAACAATTGAAACAGATAAATTACTACATTAAATAAAAGGGAAAAGGAAATGCTTTTCTGCAAGCTCTCTGAATGTCCATACTGCCATTTTCTTTACAGTATCTTTAGTCTTTTATTGGTTTGAAACTATTATGGCTCAGTGGCATGAGAGAGGTATCATGTACTGATAAAAGAGTCCATAAAAGGAAAAAGTAAGAGTATTTTTGTTTCAAAGAAATTCAGTGGCAATATCTTATTATATAAAGTTTAAATCTCACCCCTACGTCACATTAGCAATTCAGGCTTTTCCTTATTCGCTGCAGTAATAATTACTGATGTTAAACCAAGAGCTCAAAGCTGAAAAAGACTTTGAAGCTTTGGCTGCAGGTCAAATTGTACCAAAGGTTCAGAGTCAAACTTGGCAATGCCAAAGACCCATAAGAATTCACCTGCATGCAAAACAGAAAGAGAAAACAGCTTTCTTTTCAGTTTCTGATCTTACCCAAAAATTGAGATCTGGGGCCTGACACGGTCTCCCTGCAAGCATCCTACAGAGTTCCTTCAAATATGATGTTTTCAATATCCATATTAAAACCTCTTTTCAAGAACTTCTTACCAAACTTAATTATTTTAAAGCACTTCTCACTTTGTGGAGGCTAGGTATACAAAAACATTAATTTTTCTAGTAAGAATAAAACCCCCAAGAACAGGTAATGAGGGCAACACTTTGTACATACTCTTTCCTGAAAAACTTAATCACATTTTAGATTCTTCACATCCCAATACATAAAAATAGTATTATATTATTAAAGACAAACCTTTACATCTATTTTTTGAGTTTCTGTTGGGCACAGCAGTTGCTGTTGTGCATTCCCTGGCTGATCGATTTTCCAGTAGCCCATAAATTTATGATCTGGTAATGGCAACCTGTCAAACAATATAGGAACAAACGAAGATTTACATTCATTAACCAGCAACTGACATGGAATAAATCATTTAAACAACTGCATTGTTCAAAAGAGACACATCTGAATATTCTCTTGAAGAAAATGCTTCCTTGCTAAAATATGTTATTTCTTCTACATTTTAAATCATAAAAAAATTTAGCCTTCTGGAATACTAATATAGCCACAACCTAAAAACATCATAAAAGAAGCATCAAGTCACATAATACGGCCTCAAAAGGAAAACTTTTCCAGTGTGAATTATTTGAGATATGTAATAAAATATAGCCAGACCATTTTTTTTGCTTTGCTTTATTCCGATCAGGCAGGTAGTCCCACTTAAAGGAACTACTATCAGTGGCACACTCATCTAAAAAAAGCAGCAGAATAAGCACAGTAAACACTGTGGCAAGTTAACCATGAAATAAAAGTTCAACGAATTATTCCATATATTTTGCCACTGATATGAACAAAGGCAAAGGAATACAGATGTGAGAGCATCTCATTGCCTTCTGGCGAGTACAGCCTACAGAAAGATCAGGGACATCTTCAAAAGCCTCAGTTTCTTCTTCCCTTGCTCTAATTTCTTCATTTCTGTACCTTTTCTTCAGGGAAAATATGTATAAATCCCAGCAAAACTCATTTATACAGGAAAAAAAAATGCTGGTGTACGACAAAGTAGCTTGACAGCAGAATAGGGACAATTTTTATTTCTTTCCTCTGAAGTGATTTGCAACCACTGAAAGCAGTTTGAATCTGTTAATTGGCATGAATACCCTCAAGCTAATGAACTCACCACTTTTGGTTTCTTTTATTTGGGGTCAGTTGCTCCTAAAGAGAGTTTTTATCAAAACTACATTCTGTGTTACATGATGTTGTACATTATTGTACAGCTACAAGACCTGGCAAGAGAACAGAAGACATTCCTTCTCCCAGTTTCTATAAATATCTCCAAAGTCTATTTTAAGGATGTTCTCTTAAACTGTTTGTTAAAAGTCTGTGCGTGATCTCTTCTGTCCTGTCTGATGATGCTCGTTCCTACTGTTACAATTATTTCTCCTCTCCCCACCAACCAACCAACCTCCTCTCCCTCAACCCACCAACCCTTCTAGATATTAGAGGTCTGTTTAATTTCTTCTTCATATTCTTTTCAGAATAAGAAGGGATCAAAAAACCCGAAACAAACCCAACTCAGTTGGACTATATATGAATCTTGGGGAATTCTAATTTTACTCCTTTTCCACCAGGAACTTAAAGGAAAATTCAGGGAATGAACACTAATATCCTCTAATCTTTGCAACTCACGCAGGAAAGCTGCATTAACATTCCTTACTGGCATACTGACACCAAATCTCAAGCAACATGGAGAAACCAGTATTTGGAGGTGGAAAGTGACTCGGCCTCCACCCCCATTCTGCATTTGGACCATCTACCAAGGCCACCAAATAGCCAAAGACACTTTTTGCAAACAGAAAATGGTCTGGATGCTATAGATTGTTAGCACTCATAGATAAAATATCTAGCTGCCAGCAATATGCCATTGGGGTATGTAATGAGGAAGGTGCATCTAATTCCCTCACAAAGAATCAGTAAAGCCTTCACTGCCTGTTTTGTTGCCTAGTATAAACGGATACCAATGTTAGAAGAGTGATTTATTTTAGATTCTCCCATTCTTTACACCTGTCTAATCTAGCCAGATTCTTCCCAAATTAAGAAGAGAAATTAAACCAGGCTGAAAGAAAATGCACGTACAATATATCACAGATTACAACATTCAACACTGTTAGGAAAAACCCCAACGTTCAGGATGTACTATTTCAACACATACATGATTCTTAGATGATAGATTTATTCATGCAGTCAGAAAATGGGCAAACAGTCAAGTCCCTCAACTAAACGTCAGTTTATCCATGAAATGGAATTTTACTTCAGGCTTCCATTTGGGTTTCAAAATGACTTGTTGGCAAAACGCTGGTTATGTCTTGAGCCAAAACTGGCCTGTGTCCAAAAAGAAAGTGGGGTGTTTTTTTTTGCTATGGTGACTCCAAGCAGCATAATCTCTGATATGTCTATAATCAGCAATAATTGTTTCCCGTTAGCTCCGTGGAACATCAACTTCCACAAGGATTTGGATTTTGGTTTTAATTCCTTACACATTACTCTCATGGACAACATCCTAGAAATCAACGGGTTCACTACTAATCATGAGTGCTTATTAAATTTTAAAACAAAACATATGTGTATAACCAGCTCTAACCAAATACCCTGCTTTATATAGCAACAGAATTACAGATTGCATTCCCAAAGAAACAAAACATTTCCACTCTGTTTCAGCTTTCCAGAGATTTGATTTGCTAATAGTTCTTCTCTTCCCCCAGGAAAACTGATTTCTCCTTTCTCCTAGATTCTTGAGGGTTTGTTCCCATTTCTGAATGATTTAGTTTTCTCTGGGGCAGCAGACCAAGTCATCATGAACAACAAATAGGAGGGAAAGAAGATTAGAATTTAGGAACAGAACAGAAAGCAGAATTCACAATACAAAGTTCTTTGTCAGGAATAATGGGGACCCTTCTAGCACCTGACAATTCTTTTTTACTCCATCTCACTGCTCTCTCTTATAAATGTGGTCTAAGGAAGACTCCAAGTATTGAAGAAGCTGGTGGCATTGAAGGTCTTATACCCAGTCTGCCTTCTGAACAATTTTCAGGAGAGAACAAGGATGCAGAAGGACTAGAACATGCCCACACTGAAAATGTGTATATATCTTAACCGTTTTCCTCTAGTGAATACATATGATACACAGTGAAGGATGGAGATTTTCTTTTCACAGGACTTAGAAGTAACAAGCAAGTTTTGGAAACAGCTTGAAGTGACAGTACTAGTAAAAAGCTTCACATGGCGCTCCTGCCACACTGCTGCATTTCAAATTAATTAACCAAATACCATTTACATAAAAGGCACAGAATACTACAGAAATGACACCACTGGCAAAAATCTGCGAAGCAAAGAGATCTGATGGGTGTAAGAAGCACGGTGGCAGGATAAGAACAGTACTGAAACTCCACTGCTCTCTCTCTCTCTCTCCAGCTGGGGTGCACAGAGAGAGACGTGATTTTTGCTTTCCTCAAAAGCTGGAAAGGGTTTCTAGAACAGAAAAACTACATGACAGACTGCAGTAATCCTGTAGGAAACCCAAGACTTAAAAAGCAAGTTCTAAGAAATTATTCCCGATCAGTTCTTTCATTATGGATTTGTTAGAGCCTGCTGCTTAAGGAAAATCTAGACATATTTTTTAATGTTTATTTCATCTTCATTTTAAATCCTGGTTTTCTACAAGATCACAGTCCATGTAACGGTTATATAAGCAGGTATTTTGCTTAGAAAAGAGGATTGCACAGGACCTATAGCTGATGGGGCAATTCTACAAAAAAATTACTATTTGGCCTGATTTTCTTCATGCACAGCAGTCCAAGGGGAGACAATCTGTCAAAAGGTAATTCTCTACTGGCTTCTGTTGCTGGAAAACAGAACAGTTTCATTTGCATATTTTTGATTTTAGAGTATAAATTAATTTTAGGCTAAATAAAAAAAAAAAACAAACAAAAAAACCCAAACACCAACCACAAAGCAAACCAGAACACCAAACAATTGTGTTCAAAAAGTCAACAGAACCTGCTTTATAAAAAGTTATTTATTTAGCTTTCTGAGAACACACTGGAAAATGTCTACAAATCTTGTAAGAGTGAAAATTCCACTGATTGCAAACTCTCTACCTTCAGCTATGGTACTAGTACAGCTGTGGACGTGAACTGTGACAGGCAACAAAGCTGCTTAATAGATGATCTTGTAAACCAGCTCAGTGCTGGCACTGAATATAACATTCAAGTACTTCAGTAACAGCCTGTGCTCTACATCCAGCTGAAGAGACTTCTATCCCACCTAACCTTTTTGGACTAAAGTAAGATAATAATTTGAAATCAGGAAAATTCATTACCAATCAGCTCTCTGAAATTTATTTAAACACCTTTTGAGTACTATTTTAATATTAATGTTTTAATTAATTAATACTAATAATTTTGATATTAATATTTCAGTAGACATGCAGGCCTCCTGTTCCCTGACAGTTAACTGCAGACCCTCCGCAACCCCCTGCAATGCACAAGATGGACAAGAGACACACATGGTATGAGAAAGGTCCAATAATTAACTATAGATTAGCTGGGGAAAAAAGGAAAAAACCCCACAAAGAGTTTCAAGAGAAAAAGAAATACGTTAATATTTACATATTTACATCATACACACAAAAAAAATCAGTTCATATAAAAGGAATATTCAAGCTACAGCAAGTACCTGGAAATGGACAGTGACAGGAGAAAAAATATAGAATGGCAATATTTCATCACGGATAAATGCCAGAATTAAAGCTGAATGCTGTTTTACCTAGGAATTGCAAATGGTCTGAACTGTGCACTAAAATGGCAGATTATCAGGAGTTCAGACAAATATGACATAACAGATGTCAATGGGATAAACAAAGTGTAATTGTACATAAAGATAATGAGTTAGTACAATGAGTAATCCATTTTACCCACTACGTCTTGGCAAAGCACCCCAGACAAGCCATCTGCTTTACATGCAGTACTGATAAAAATTATAAACTACTGAACAGGTGATACCAGGAGATACAGACAATATCAGGATGTTATAACCTGACAATACTGAATGAATCAGTGCCTTGAAGAATGGTCATCCTATTTGGGGAAAAAAAAAAAAAACAACCTGAAGGAAACAAGAAACCAAGAAACCCAAGTAAACTGATCTAATATACGATACTAATTTTGGAAATAAAGAAATTAGCATCTAAAAATTAATTTATCTCTTGAAAAAATAACTACTGCAAGAATTCTTTTCTAAATGATCATTAGACACCACCTAATCCTTTATTTCAAGATTAGGTATATTAATTCCACAGCCTAAGCTAAAATTCCCATAAGGGTCACTGGTACTGTTGAATTTCCCATGTGATTTGAGCTGGGTACAACCTCCAAAGTTCCTCCTACTGAGGCCTTGTACTGTAGTGTGTTGCTCATGTGTCTTATGTTTTTATTCCTATATATTTACAGCAGTTGTTTCTGCACCATTTCAAATAATTCTGATTTATTCAAGTTTTGTTTTAGATTAAGTAAATGGTGACTGACTGACTTCTCCAAACCTTACTAAAATAAAATAACGACTCACAAGTTGTTTGATCCAAGACATGCCAGAAAGTATGAGTTTAAAGGAGTCAGCATTTCAGTATAATAATTTTCCTGTCCTAGAATCTCCTGGAAATACTTCTGTATTGCAAAACTTCCAAATTGTACAGGATTCATACTCTTATCAATAGCAGTGATTTTACTGAAGGTATGACTAACAGAGTATCATAGAATTGTCTCAGTTGGGAGGGACCTTTAAGATCATTTAATCCAACCATCAACCTAACTCTGATAAAAAACCATGACTAAACCATGTCACTAAGCACTATGTCAACCCATCTTTTGAATACCTCCAGGGATGGTGCCTCAACCACTTCCCTGGGCAGCCCATTCCAGTGCTTAATAACCCTTTCAGCGTAAAAATGCTTCCTAATATCCAAACTGAACCTTCCCTGGAGCAACTTGAGGACATTTTCTCTTGTCCCATTACCTGTGACGTGTGAGAAGAGACCAACCCCTGCCTCTCTACATCCTCCTTTCAGGTAGTTGTAGAGAGCGAGAAGGTCTCCCCTCAGCCTCCTCTTCCTCAGACTGAATCCAGCTCCCTCAGCCTCTCCTCATAAGACTTATTCTCCAGACCTCTCACCAGCTTTTTTGCCCTTCTCTGGACCGGCTTTAGCACCAAAATGTCATCTTTGTGATAAGGGACACAAAACTGGACACAGTACTCAAGGTGGAGTACTCACCAGTGCCGAGTACAGGGGGACAATCCCCTCCCAATTCTACTTACCACACTGTTCCTGATACAGGCCAGGATGTTGTTGGCCTTCTTGGCCACCTGGGCACACTGCTGGCTCACGTTCAGCCAACAGTCAACCAACATCCCCCATCCTTTTTTGCCAGGCAGCTCTCCAGCCACTCTGCCTCAAACCTGTGTTGCTGGGGTTGTTGTGACCCAAGTGCAGGACCCGTCACTTGACCTTTTTGAACCTCATCCCATTGGCCTCAGCCCATCAATCCAGCCTGTCTAGATCCCTCTGCAAAGCCTTTCTACCCTCCAGCAGATCAACACTCCCATCTAACTTGGGTGTCATCTGTAAACTTACTGAGGGTACACTCAGGCAGAATAGGTTTGGACTATTATCCTAATTTTCATGTTACTTAGCAACTTATTATGTTAGCTGATAAGTCTTAAAAGTCTTGTAAATTATGACTGGAGCACAAAAGTGAACCTCTGCAGGAGTACGCTGTTGTCGCTACACTGTAGAAATCATACCTAGTAAACCTTCAGTTTGACAACTTTTGGGAGATTATAAGCAGGTAGAAAAATAAGCCTAGAATTGAAATTCCTCTGGACAAGTCAGAGAACTAATCTGAAAAAATACAATACAGCAAGAGAAGTGTAATAACGAAGGATGTTGATGACATAAAGCAAAGATGGCGTTAAGTCCTGTATAGGCTTCTGCAGAAAGGATCTGGAGCTTCGTATTTAGAAAACTAGACATGAGTTAAAATATTGCAAGAAAAGCAAACATTCTGGGTTTTTTAAAATGGACTGCTGCATGAAATACGTCTCTATTCTATGCTCTCACACTACTCTACTCAACTCTATCAGAAACTTACCTGTTTCTGACAGGTTTCATGCAAAATGCTTAAAAATGGACACAAATCAAGAGGAGAGCGGGATCATAAAAGACAAATAAAAACAACCAGATTCCTTAAAAAAGGGGGAAGACTGAGAGAACTGTACTAGTTTAGTCCAGAGATGACTTTCTAACGGCAAGGATATTTAGAAACAAGACTGACTTGCTTTGGGAGGTTATAGAACTCCATCTTTGAAGGTTTTCAGCCATGAATCATGCCAAAATTAAGACAGGGTTTTAGATTAACTTGTATCTTTTCTGGAGGAAGTGGAATGGTCTACATTAGCACCATTATCTCACTCTCAAATTCCTGGAAAACTATATAGAGAAGGTCAGCACTCCAGTTCTAAACATGTAGCAGATTTGGGAAGTACCGTTTCCGCAGTGGTCCAAACACCAACCTCCCATCATGGGAGGTTGCAATATGGGCCAGAACAGATTTGGAGAAATTATCTGGATGTTCTTTTACACAAAGGAAGAATCACCTGTGCCTAAACCATTCCTGAAAGAATGTCTGTAATTCAAGAGGATCCACCTGTTGTTTACAAGCTCCACAAGGTTAAATTTCTTGACCAAAAGCAAAGCTGTTTTGGAATGGAGTAGTGGGACTACATGAAATGCTAGCTGTGGTGGATGCAAGTGAGACACTGAGACCAAGACTGGTCAGTCAGGTGGTCAGCCTAGTCCCAGTCTTGCATGGTGAGATCTAAGAAAAAGTGCTTTCATCAACTGCATGTGATGAAAGAGGAGAGTGATTCCTCCTCTTTGCCTTCACTGTACAGTCTCATAGGTCAAGTGAAGTTTTTGATAAGCATCTTCTGGGGGTCTTGTAAGTCTGACATCCTAGTGTAAGCTCTCCTATAAAACCTCAGTGATAGAATCAAAACAATCAGGTGATTATCCCTAATTCAGTATGATCAGATCTTTCTTCAGTCTTTCCATTTGCAGACTGAACAGTCCCCAGTTACAGCAGCCTATCTCTTATCTTTCCCAGCTCCTGTTAGGCTTTTCCTTACTAAAGAGTCCTTTCTAATCCATCCACATAGACCCACATCTGAACTTCTGAAAATTATATAAAGTGCAAATTTCTCAAAACCTATGACATCATAATTCTTTAAAATAGAAATTAACATGTGACTTCTGGCAAAGAAACTATGGCAAGAGTTTCAAGTGTCTATCGTCAATTTGACACTGCCGCTGCTCAAGTACCAGTTCCCTAGGCATGTAATTCCTCTGTCATCAAAATTAAAAGGTACACCATGGTCATTACACTGCCAATCTTCTTTTAATAGTTATATGTAGGATGTTAGATATGATAACAGTGGTGCTCCAGCAGGAGAAATCTACACATGGACACTTAATATCAAGACATCATGTCATAAGAATCAGTCACTCCTTAACAATTATAAAATATAATTGACCCATGGTAAACTCAATTTTCCACATATTCATAAAGCTTTCTTTATGAAAGGGAAATATTTGTTTCTCCATAAATAAGTTATGCATTAGAGTTCAAGTCAGAACTCAAGTTTTAAATTGCTTTTCAATATGATCTATCAAAGCCTGTTATTTAGGAATTGTAGAACAATGAGTTAAATCTGTTTCATAATCAAGTTTGACTAAAAAAAAACCAAAACAAAACAACAAAGCTATTTTCATTCTAACCTCAGAAAAAGTACGTGGTGTAATATGTCAACTGGTAACATAATTGAAGTATAATAGTGATATACATACAGAAAGACATACAGAAACAGTGCGTAGAGTTCTACGCATTCTACAAGCATCGTCCTACTCTGCAGAAGTGTTTTTGTAGAGCCTTTTTGTAAGTATCCAAGACAAAATCCTACTGCCACTGAAGACAACTTATTTTGTTTGCTACTGATTTAGGTGATGAATAACAGGACAGAAATGTGTTGCAATTCAATTAAAAACACAAGAGAAGAAACAAGTATTTCCCTTTATTAATATTTAGCAGTTTACCATACAAGTTATCAATATGTACATGGATTTTAAAATTAAATATTAGCATTAAGCAAATACTCTATCAAAGTCATTTATACTATTGTAACTTATTTGGAGGAATATAAATTTGAACCAGAGGAAGACTGAGTTCAAGTATTCCAGGTTGTTTTTAAATCAGTTAGCAGCAAGGTAATACACTATTAAAAGTGTCTTCTTAATATATATCTTATGTTATTCTTACTCCTTGGCCAGCTGTACATTGGTCGGTTTTGCTTCAATAGGTATCCCATGTTTGTGCAAAGTGCTGACTAAAATTTCACGCATTTCATTGTTGTAGGAGTCAAAATCAAACACATTTCGAACAACATTTGCCAGTCCTTCCGTTGGAAATTTCTGTGAAGAAATAAAGATGCCTACATTTATTTTCCTGAATACCTGTAAAGTTACAGCATATCATTAAATACTTCTAAGTATAAGTGCTTGTCATGATTTTTTTTCAGTTCCTAGAATAAAGAAGGCACATTGCTTCAAGTCAGAATGAGGTTACTGACACTAAACCTGAATTAAACAAACAAGCAAAAGTCAGTTACTTAAGTACTGAACATCATTCATGTTTTAAAGAATTTCTTGCGTTATACACATAACAAAATGCTATGATCATTGGAACATTAAACATAGCCTGTATTTTTCAAATTTGGAACTGATTTTCACTAACTGTGAAGATCTGACACAAATACATATGTTTGCATAATTCAACTATACAATTCATTTAATAATTCTGACTTTTGACATATAATATATAAAAGCAGAGGATATACTGCTTACTAAAAATTACTTTAGGTCATGATGGATTTTAGTAGAAACAGAAATTCACTTAAGATTCACAAACATTTGTTTTCTTAGTGAAGAATAGTACTTGAAATGTGCTGCATACATAAAAAATTTTATCAAATTTTCATTAGTATTTGCAACAAAGGAAGTTCTGCTACTGAACTGGACTGATTATTTAAGGCCAATGGGCTCTCCCAGGTCTCAGAACTGCCGCTCACATGATCTCACACCTTTAAATTATCGTTCTACAAGAAGAAAACACATTTTCCTGCCTCTCATTTCCCACTAAGACCTAGATGCTCAGTAAGACTTAAAAGCCTTGACTGAGCAGTCAACTGAACTCATGTAATAGGAATAAACTGAAATAAAGGAGGAATTTTTGGTACCTGCAGAAGACATTATAGGTGTGAAAAGCTGGCTTAGTCTTTTCACAAACTGGTTCCAAGGGTTGAGGCAGGAACTTCCACTGTCTTTTGATTTACTCTGAAACTCAACAGCAAACTGTACCTGTCCCCATTATAAATTAAGGCAGATTCCAATAAAGACAGACCTTAATGTATACAGCCCTAATTTCAGGCTTAAATAACCTTATTTTTTAAAGGAACATTCAGGTAATTTAAACAGAATATGTACTGTGCAAAATTTACATTTTACTTGCCATTGATAAAAACAGCTGTTTAAGCTGAAAATGTTGACACAGCTAAAGCTTTGAGCCTTTCCCACAGATTCTCTTTAATAAAACATCTGAAAAAAACCATCTTATTCTTGTAAGATGTAAATAGAGTAAATTAAATAAAAAGAATTTTAAAAAATAATCATCGGATTACTATATAACTGAGACCTTTACCACTTAATTGCTTTATTTTACTTTTTTTTGGTAAAAGATTGGAGTGAGAATCTTTTTATTTTAAACTTCTCAGTTTTTTTTCACATGCCTTTCAATTTATACTACATCTCTGAGACAAGGACCTGGGTGCTCCCATTTCAGCATGACACATTTACAGTGATAAACATGTGAATAAGCATTTTTGGGAACTGAAATCTTAATTGTTTTTTCTCCCCATCAGTGAGAAAGGCTGGTACAAACCCCATAAAAAACTGATTAAACAAAGTACCAGAAAAATTTATAAATCCATTAAAAGTAAAGATATTTGAGTCCTGAAAAAAATCTGAAGCAAAAGAAACCAGAAAATTATCATAAATGTTTTGACCTGTACTCTTAATCAAACAACAGCCTTAATCAGGATTTTAATATTTTCCCTATTTAATAAATATCTAATCCCTGAAATAAAATAACCGTGTCACAAACAGTACTAAAATTAGGCAGTTACTGTGGTAGAATGGAATAATACCATTGCCAGAAATAGGCTTGTACAAACCATTTTTTAATCTGTGGTGTAGAGACCACAGAATGTTTCAGTATTGGTGTTGGTATAAAAGCATGTTAAACAATGTCCTGCTTTTTAAACCTGCCCATGAGGTGTCTATTAGAAGTTCTGCATTATTACAGTTTAGCGAAATACAAGTTATTGTGGGATAACATAAAGTTGTCCTACAGCCTGGGCCATCCTGGTTACAATATTTCATTTAGTAAGGAACGGATAGATACTAAAAATAAGATTTCTCCAAACAGTTATTCTAACTAAAGACTGTACAAACATTTCATATGTAACATAGATGCAAAAAGTTTGTGACAATGTTTAGTAGTAGACGTACTATATAATGTAAATTTCACCTTGGAGTCAATGTAAACATTGAAAAAAAATTTAAAAATAAATAAAAGCACCCAGACTTATAAAAATGTACATCACAGTTAAATTTAAAAACATGTAAAGCTACTTAGTACTCAGTGTGTAGGACCCTATATCAGTCTGTTTTCAAGTGAGTCTTCTTTGTGATAAAAAGAACAAAACAAGTCCAGAAGCATGTATACTTTATATAACCAAAATCTTTCCTTAAGTAATTAGCTTAAAATATTTATGATTATGAATATTGCATTTTATGTATTCTTCCCCTCTCACTGCGAAGCAGTAAACTGGCACCAAGCTATCTTGTTCATTCACAATCTACTCTTTTACCTGTCCTGCACTAGATACTCCAGATATCTTGGTCAAGTACTTCAAATAATATCTGTTTTTCCCTTGTAGTCTCCAAGTATGTCCACGGTTTTCTAAATCATTGCTTAACTTCTGATACCATTGTCCTCAATGAATTGCCTCAATAGTTCATAGAATCACAGAATGATATGGGGTTGGAAGGGTCTCATCTAGTCCAACCCCTCCTGCCAAAGCAGGTCCACCTACAGCAGCTTGCACAGGAACATGTCCTGGCAGGTTTTGAATGTCTCCAGAGACAGAGACTCCACCACCTCCCTTGTGGAGGACTCACAGTGCTCTGCCACCCTCAAAGTGAAGAGTTCCTCCTCGTGTTTAGGTGGAACTTCTTCTATTCAAGTTTGTGCCCGTTTCCTCTTGTCCTGCCACTGGGCACCACTAAAAAAAGACTGGCCCCATCCTCTTGACACCCACCCTGTAAGTATTTAACAGATCCAGGACCTTCTGCATGCAAAGCAGATGTGTTAACCACTACACTACAGAACCAGTTCCATGCCTCTTGATCACTAGGACATGATAAAAAATTTGTTTCCTTAGGTACAACTGATGCTGCTGTCAATAAAACCTGTTCTGAACACAAGCCACAAGTGAAAAGCCCCTCTATTTCAGTTATTAAAGAAGTCAAAACTCTGTTGTTTCAATCATAACAAACTCAACCACTTTTATCTGTCTGGACAGCTGCTTACTGAAGAAAGGGAGTAACAGTTCACTTGAAAGAAAAAAAGAAAAGATAAAAAAGGTTGAATTGTTGAACATTTTTTAAAAAATCATTTGGTTTCTATTGATTTTTAAAACCAGATTACTGGAGAAAATATTGATCTCTCATCAGTCTGTCTGGTTCTCATTCATTGATTCTTCCCCTTATAAGTAACACCTCTGTGTGTACCTTAGAGTATTTTCACAGTCTAGATTCTTGGCTATTCCTTAAAATAATAGATAACATAAGTTTTATTTTTAACAATATATTATATATATACATATTTATAATGCTTTATTTGATACAGAGTTCTCACAGAATTCAGCTTGGTGAAAAATCTGTATTTTTATGGGTCTAACTTTCCACGAGTACATGTATCGCTAGAGTCTGCTTAAAAGCTATGAGCCCAATGGTCGTTACCTAGTACAAATAAAGAATCTTAATTAAAATATGCTATACATATTGACGTCTACTGTACTTCTACCACTACCCTGAAAACAAAGGGACAAATTACCTGGTATTCAGTCTGTAAAGAGTACAGATTTTTGTTTGAGACTTCTACTTTGTGTTCTCACTGCTACTCACTTCCCTACATATTCCAGTGCCTTCAGATGCCCACACGAGTCCCATTCTGCCAGCAGCATCCCAAAGGCCCACCCTGTCCTCACGACACTCACAGATCTCTCCCTACCTGCTCATTCCTCCATGCCCTTGGCTTCCCCCTGCATCTCTGATGCCTTTTCACTGAAGGCTGACAGCTCTTTCTGTGTCTCCTCAGTTGTCCTGGCAGCAGGGCAAGAAGTACCACGTCTGTGGCTCATCCTGAGCGACAGGAGTACTAATTGAATAACCAGTTCGCGTGTCTTTAGTGGGCATCGCCTCCTGCCAAGCAAAACAGCTGAGTTCTTCCCCTGCCTTTTCATTCACAGGGACACTAATTTCAATCTGTTCCTCTCTGTCACACAGCCACTAATTTTGATTTAACCAGCAGAAACCTAATTATCTTTGAAAACTGGTAACTGAGATTCACTGTGGTTGGCCAAATGGGTAAAAGGTTATTATTGATGTGCGTTTGGCAGCAAGGTGAGAAAGGGATACCGACTGTGATTTGAGAAACCCAGTTTCCTTTCTAGATTAGGCAGAACAGAAGAAAGTCCTATTTTAGCACAAAAGCTTACTAAACAGGCCTAAAAGCATGATGATGAGTAGAATTCAGAGCCAGAAGGTACCGTAGACATTCACTGCTTGAAAACTCTTATACTAGTGCCTATTTTTAGAAAGCAATCTCAGATACAAGCAAGAAACAAGGCCAATGGAAAAATCTCAGCTTTCTCAAACTCAATAGAGTTAGTAGAAGAGCTATTTCCATTTTATCTGGACTTATGTGGCTTGCCTGATCAACATCTATCAGGGACATCGGGTAAACCTTGACTCTGCAAAACAACATACAAAGGGTTTCGTGAAAATTAGTATATTAGATTGCAGAGAAGTAGTCATAGTACCCACCAGTAGTTATGGGCAGCATATGGCAACACAATGGAGTGAGAACAAAGCTTCTCAGCTTGCCCATAAGTCACAATTCACATCAATATTTCTGGCATTGGATACAACTTGAAAACTTCAGGTGAGTGAGTCAAAAAGGCTGTATTGAGGTCACCTGTGAGATAGAGCTGCAAGACCCCAATTCCCTATACAATCAGTGGGGAGAAATGGGTGCAGCAAACAAATCAGGAAACCACAGTGGACAACTTTCCCTATGCCTGCAGTTTTAGGTCTTCAAACAAGTTTATTACCTCGAGCTTCACCAAAAACCCCTTTTCCCTAAGAAAAAGTAAGTATAGAGGCAACTTAGCTCTGACTGCAGTGTCTGGGATACAACTAAATAGCTATGGGTTCCCTACTTACATAATCTTTATGGGAATGTGCTCTTGTAACTACACTGTAGACATAGTCTTGTATATTGAAGATCAAAATTAACCAGATTACAGAGTTTAGCCTAATAATATGTTGATGTCACAGTCATCAGAATATTCTCTTTGCTGACTAGCCCCAATGCTCAGATACTCTTTGAGATAACAGTAATCAACAGTAATCTTTTGTCTGAAACAACCAACTCGTTTTTGCAGAAGCACAGAATTCCAAAATTACGTGAAAGAAATCAACACAATAGTACAAAGAGAGTAGGGCTATGGAACCACTGTAAGGGAAATTGTTTAACAACATGACTAACTTCCCTCCTTCCTTCCTAAGGACCAGAAATTTTATTGACTCATTTCCCTCCTTCCTCTTCTCTACCTGAAGACCTAAAAGCTTCTTACTTTGGAATAACCGTTATGTTTACATTAATTGTTTACATTTGGCTACTCCCAGCCTTTTAATTATTCAGACTGAAAAACAAGTTAAAGTAAACAAAAAGTTGCATCCTCTCAAAGAGACAGGGATCTCAAAAATAAGTGTTACAGAAGAAATCAAAGCTGCATGTTGGAGATTTATGTGGATATTTACACTTGACTTTGAAAGAGGTGAAAACTTGGCAGATGGGAAACTTCCCCGCTGATCTGTGCCCAATGTCCAGATTGAAGTGATCATACTGATCTGGTTAAGTGAAGGAGACAGAAGCAGAGAGTAAGTGCCCTTAAAAGAATTAGCAATGAAGCTCTTCTGATGTTCTTGAAGAGCAGATTTAGAGTGGATATTAGGAAAAAGTTCTTTACATTGAGGGTGGTGGAACATTAGAACAGGTTGTCCAGAGACGTGGTTGAGGCCCTTTCCCTGGAGATATTCAAGGTGAGGCTCGATGAGGCCCTGGGCAACCTGGTCTAGTTGGGGGTGTCCCTGCTGACTGTGGGGTGGTTGGACTAGATGATCTTTGGGGGTCCTTTCTGACCTGGACTATTCTATGATAGATGTGGTTCACGCTCAAAGAAAAAAAGGATTAAGTTCATATATTTCCGCACTATTTGGTGACAGAAGACAGCGCAAACTTCAGACTACTTGGAGATAGAAGATGAAGGAGGGAGGTTAGGATAGAAGGTAGAAACAGCCAAAGTACAAAGACGAGAAGGAGTTAATTTAGCAAAAACCTCAACCACCAGCTTTTCAGCTGCACAGCAACTCTTCCTCAAGTTTGTAATTTCCGTGTTTTCATTTCCAATGTAACTCTGTGTTTAAAGACATCAGTGATATTATCAACATTCCTATCAGTTTGGTAAGCAAATACTTATCAACTGGTATTGGATCCTAATATAATATTCTGCTTACATGTTTATTTGGATGGACTCCTCAGCTTTCAGGTCTGAATTTTGTTAACTCTTAATATGAAGTTAGAAAGAGAGCGTTATTTTTTGTTTATGTTACTGATATCATAGTAGCACAGAATCTTATTGCATCCTAGAGTCACAGAGCACAAAAATCTATCTTCCCCAGAAATCCAGATCAACTGAAGACTTATAAAAGTAGTAATTCTAAGCTGCAGGATCTGTAAGTCTGTGTATATGTATGTGAATATGTTCCTGAGCACAAACATGAAACCATCATGCAATCCTGTTATACAATGCAGCGTTAAGGAACAGTAGGTCAAATTGTGAGAAACTATATTGTCATTGTATTAATAATGCTTTCCAATCTAGGATTCAATAATTCAAGAAATAGACCATAAAATAACAAATTACCGACTTTATGATTAGAAAACAAATAAAATAAAAACACTATTTCAAAGAGCATTAAGATACTTTATATTTCAAATACTTCAAATAAAAGGATCTTTCAATTTATAAAGACAGAAGTCAGACTCTACTGTAATCTTAAAAAAACCCCTCATCATTAAATCAGAGTTCACGATTTTTCAGCTAAAATGTGTGTAGGAAGCAATCAAGGATCCTAAGTACCTGTTTGCTAAGTTGTTATCCATCTAACCTTGTTTCCTAGAAAAATTCCACCAGTGATGTATTACTGTTATGCAGCAGGAACTTGTTCTCCCCCAGGAAACAATTAAAAGCAAAAATTTTACAGCAGCATAAAGTGAACAGCTGAACTGTCCTAGAAGTATTGTATGCTGAATATGGAAATTTATAATGAAGGCTAGTCTGAACATTGTATACTGTATTCACAATATGAATATGACATTTTGTTATGCAGTAGAAAAACAGACTCTCAGACGTTTCTTTATATTTATAAAAAAAAACACCACAGAAAAAACATTTACCTTTGTACATCTGTGATTCTTACCCTCAGACTGAGTATCTGAATATGTCTATTCCCTCAAAATGCAAAACATTTTATAAGAATGAAATAAAAATACGTGAACGATGTCATCTTTTTCTAAAGCCTTCAAGCTTTAAAACATTAGTAGTAATGAACTCAAGTGTTTAATGAAACTTGATGTACTGTACCTGTAAATGTTTTACAATGTTCACAACTTCTCTAGTTGAATAGGGATAGTTAATAATGCCTTGGTCAGCCAAGTCCCTGAGTTCTCCAAAAGCAGCAACGAGTTTCTGAAGAATTGTCTCTGGAACATCAGGACCATATTGTCTAAGCATAGCCAGTTCAGACTGTGGTTTGGGATTATCAACAGCATGGCAACTAAAAATGTCCCCTAAAACAAAAAAAAAAAAGGATACAGTTAAACAACTTATAAAAAGATAGCTTGCAATAGTCTCTTTAAGTTTCATACAGGACCTTAAATGTAAAAGCAATGGCTTAAGAGGATGCTGAGTACCTGCTTGTTAAAACAAGACTAAAACTACTTTGAAAAAAGTGAAGGATGAACTCACTATGAAGAATGTCAAGGCTCCTGGAAACACGTAAATCTCTCCTGTCATTCTAATGAAGGTGATCACAAGGGAGAAATTAACTTTAAGAAGAAACACAAATCAAATGAATGCAGAAAAAAAAAAAAAGAGGTTTAAAGGAAAAATAACAGGTTGAATGAAACCAGTGGAGTCTGGAGGGATATTCAGCTCGTAGCTCTGGTGCAACACTGCCAAAGCCTTGCCAGAGGCCCACTTAGACTAACACTGGACTATACAGGCCAATGAATTCTTTATCACTTGCCCTTATGCAATGTAAGTTCTTGAGATGAAGCTGCAGAGAATCTTTGCAGATACACAGGATTTTTAGGACCTACCAGGAGCTTTCTGAAATGAGGCTCCTATTGATATGAAAAACTTGATGTGAAATTTGGACTGCCTTATCTGAAACTAGGATGAATTCAATATCTTGTTAAATATATGTATTCTAACAAGGCCTAACACATACAGCCATGGCCATGGAGAGGCTAATGAGGATTAAGAAGAAGGTAGCATAGTCCTAACACCAAAAAAAGAAAAAAGACAGCAGCCCCCAACACTGAGAGGAGAGAAAAGAACCATCCTTCAAGCTCCCACCTCTCGTACTGAAGAGGACAGCAAGTGGCCTGTTGCTTGTTTGAGATGGGGAAAAAAACGTAGTGAGCACTTGCATTAACCACTGATGTCAGGTTTGATGTTCATTGACGAACAGCTTCTGGTTTTGCTATATTTATATACAATAGACGCTCACAAACAAAGATTTCTCATAACCTTGGCTACCTGTTGTGCTTGTCCAAGTCCCATAAAACAAATTAGTTGAAACACAGATAACCACATACAGCTGTTCACTTCAGGGCAAGTTTGGGCATTTTTATAAAGACACATAAATTTACATGTCAGTCTTCAAGCTGAATCTCACCTTGAGTGTCATATGGGAAACAATGTATCAATGTGCATAAGGACCCTTTCTCCACATGAAATCTAATGAATAAAGACAGTCATTCTATTTAGCAATTCTATTAAAGATCAGCATTTAATACTGATTTAATACACTTACCTAATGTGCCAAAAAAGTCATTACCCAAGAAAGGAAATCCAGGTCTATTTGCTAGAACAATCATTCTAAAATCAGGATGAATAACTATTACATTTTCTCTCCCCTCTACATGAGCTTGATCTGGAAAAGAAATAAAATTTATTAATTGCATATTTAAGCTTTGCAATATGAATGAATTAAACAAGCATAATTGGATTAGAAGAATTCTTAGAATTAGAAGAATTATTCTTCTAATCTAATTATGTTCTTCTTAGAACTAGAAGAACAGTTACCAGAAAAGGCTCAATAGCTTCTTAACATGTCATTCAACTATGAGTGTTCTAGATTTTAAAGTTTCACAATTTGTTTCACAAAAATTTAACCCAAGTGTTTTAAATAAAACAATAAAAATGCCTTCCCTGTTCTTGGCGGGGGACACACACACTACCTGTCCTGTTTATATTTAATTTCACCAAAATGCTGAGGCCAATGATGAATAGTTCCTTTTTATACAGGTCTGACGTTATCTGATCTGAGATAACAGGACTGAAATTCCTCCTGGCTATTACAAAAATATGTGAGAAGCCACAGACACATGACTTCACACATGTGAAGTATCTGTTTCTCCACAATGAGTCAATCCAGTCCCACTTTCAGCGTGTTTCCAGTGGCACAGGGAGTTTGGGAATCCTGTTACCTCCTCTAAAATACTACAGTAATAACTGAGACTGGCTGTCAAGATATTTTAAAAAATGCCCACCTACAGTTTATGATTACAAGCAAAAACAAAGTGTTGCACCACGTGAATGCAGAATAATTGTTCCACTTAAATGTTTTTCCCAATATTGTTAAGAACAAACTCATTACAGAGTCTAACATCAAAAGTACATTTCAAAGATGGTCTTTCTTTGAAAAAAAAATGAAAAATATTTAGTTCCTATAGATCACATTAATTCCATTAAGTTACAAAATATTTTCATCCTGCAGGATATATTTAAATAATATAAGCATAAGCAATAATTGATTAGTTCACAGAGAGATATGGGGTTGGAAGGGACCTCTGGAGATTAACTAGTCCAACCCCCCTGGCAAAGCAGGTCCACCTGGGGCAGGTTGCACAGGAATGTGTCCAGGTGGGTTTGAATGTCTCCAGAGAAGGAGACTCTACCACCTCCCTGGGCAGCCTATTTCAGTGCTCTGCCATCCTCAAAGTAAAGAAGTTCCCCCTCATGTTTAGGTGGAACTTCTTATATTCTATGTAAGTTTGAAGATGAAACCCTTTAACAATTCAACCTTAGATATACTCATATAGCATACTCATATTCAAACTTAGATGTACTCAGAGAAGGGCTGTGAGGATGATCAGAGGGCCTGAGAACCTCTCCTACGAAGACATGCTGAGAGAGTTCAGCCTGGAGAAGGTTCCAGGCAGACCTTATAGTGGCCTTCAAGTACTGGAAGGGGGCCTACAGGAAAGCTGGGAAGGGACTGTTTGCAAAGGCATGTAACCATAGGACAAGGGGAAATGATTTTAAACTAGATCAGGGTACCTTTAGAACAAAGGAGTTCTTTACAATGAGGGTGGTGAAACACTGGAACAGGTTGCCCAGAAAGGTAGTGAAGGCTCTACCCCTGGAGACGTTCAACATCAGGCCTGATGAGGTTCTGAGCAACCTGATCTAGTTAAAGATGTCCCTGCCCATGCAGGGGGTTTGGACTAGATGACCTTTAAAGGTCCCTTCCAACCCAACACATTCTGTGATTCTATGATATCTTCAATCCTAGATTTGATCAAATTATACCCCAACTATTCAGATGAGCATAATCAAGATCATAATTTGGTCAACATTCACCATAAGAATAGATTCACCAATTCACCAATAGAATACCATAAGAGACAGGTAAGTCAACTTACAGTTTGTTGGGTTGTTTGTGGTTGTTTTGCTTTTTTTTATAAAAAAGATTTTTTGGCAAAATTAATGAGAATGCTAATTAAGAAAACCTTTGTGGCTACTGCAAAAGCAGTTAACAATTAAAGAATTTACAGTCATTTTCTTAACCCATTAGCATCGCGAATTTTTTCCATTTGGACTCTTCTGGGTTTCTATGTAGTAACTCAGCATGTTACATTTTACTGTAAATAATCAAAAAGCTTTCTATCTACTTACTGGCAACAATTCGTCTTCCATCTGACAAAACCATTTCCCCACTTTCTACTAAAGTTTTTAAGATACAGGTAACATTTGTTGGTGCCTTGTCTGCTTCATCAATTACCAATATATGGCCAAACTTCACTGCTTTTACCTAGAAGAGAAAAGAATCAAAAACATCAGAACTCCCCCAAAATCACCCGAGAGGTGATTGTCCCCCTGTACTCGGCACTGGTGAGGCCTCACCTCAAGTACTGTGTCCAGTTTTGGGCCCCCTACCATAAAAAA